>KL647291.1:4497731-4518860 GCA_000727475.1 Sarcocystis neurona
TGTCCCCGTCTCCCTCTCCCTCTTCTGTCTCCCTCTCTCTCTTCTGTCTCTCTCTCCTATTCTTGATGTCTCCCTGTCCCCCTTCTGTCTGTCTCCCTGTCCCTGTCTCCCTCTCTGTCTCCCTGCCCCCGTCTCCCTCTCCCTCTTCTGTCTTTCTTCTTCTATTCCTGCTGTCTCCCTCTACCTCTTCTGTCTCCCTGTCCCCGCCTGCGTCTCTGTCTCCCTGTCCCCGTCTCCCTCTTCTGTCTCCCTCCCTCCCATCTGTCTGTCTCCCTCTCCCTCTCTGTCTCCCTGTCCCCGTCTCCCTCTCCCGTCTGTCTCCCTGTCCCCGTATCCCTGTCCCTGTCTCCCTCTCCCTCTCCTGTCTGTCTCTCTTCTATTCTTGCCGTCTCCCCCTCCCTCTCCGTCTCCCTGTCCCCGTCTGCCTCTCTGTCTCCCTGTCCCCGTCTCCCTCTCTGTCTCCCCTGTCTCTCTTTTCGTCCACTACCTCTCTTTCTGTCACTTTTGCTGCCTCTCTCTGTCCTCTCTTCCTCCTTCTCTCTCTGTGTCTCCTCTGTCTCTGTCTTTCTTCTTCTGTGTCTGTCTTCTTGTTTTCTGGTCCTCTTTCTATTTCTCAGTTGAAACAAATGTAGGACAGTCACAGTCACACGCCCTGTGCAGACGCCGCCTCTCTCTGTCCAAGGGGTGTGTCTCTGCCCGCGAAGTAGTAGAAATTCTGCCGCAAATTTCTGCGTGCGTTATACGTCTCTATGTTTCTACTGACCAGGCGCTTTCCCCCCCCACCTTCCTCCTACACACACGCGTATATGCAGAAACAAATATATACATGCATATATATGTGTGAAGGCACATATTTGGAGGCCTTACGAAGCAACGTTTTTGTGCTTTATATAGAACAGAGATAGACTCTGTGTGCCTGCCTTTGTGGCGTGTAGTCGTCGGGACGTAGCACGCAATATACGGATGTTGGGATGCGTACATATACATATACATATATGGCGCTGGTACAATACCGGTGTATACACCGAGCAGAGGTAAACACCGCGATACTTGAATATACATGTATAGAAATACACATATATATTCGTATAAATGGTCCTCGTACTTTATATCTACATATGCACAGCTAAGAAAGGTGGGTTCAAATATACTCATATACATCGATACCTCTGACGTATCGACGTAGGACCATTTCTTACTCATGTACAACAAGCTACAGTCACACCTATACACACACACGCGTGTGTATATATATGTATGAATGTGTACGTGTAGGAGGAGCAGAATAAGGAGAAACTGCTCGTCAGGCACAATATGTGGGGGAAGAAATTATTTGAACTTCGAAGAAATTGAGGAAAGAGACGAAAAAAACGCTGTTTAGACAGGAGTAGATCCCCCCACGGCACGATAGGAAAAGGGAAGAAGACGGCCAAGACGCATCCGGTGACTTCACGTTAAGCCAACAACTTATCGAGGCATACACACAGATATATATACATACACACACATGTGTGTAGAGTAATTTATATATTTCTATCTAACCATACGCAGAGACATATATATATATATATATATGTAAATATTCTTCTATCTAACCATACGCATATACATCTAGCAATATACTAACATCTGTGTGGGAATAGAAATATATATATATATATATAAAGATGTGCACACACAAGTAAATACCTGAACGGAAAAATATAGACATATACATATATATGTGTATAATCAATATATACATATATATATATATCACTTTTTTGTGTGTGACTGCAGGCATACACACATATGGATGCCTACGTGTGAAGAGACACATATATATATATATATATGTACAGGTATAGAGATAGATGGCATGATTTCTTCCTAATCATACACGTATATACATCTACGTATATATAACTAAAGAGATACATATACATGCCTTCTACATATCTTTCTACCTACCACACACAAACGTATTTATATGTAGTTCTAACAAGGAATTTATATGCACACGCATATATATATATATTTATATATCAACCGTTTTTCCCTAATTGCATGCACACGCAGAATGCACATAGAGACGACGCGTATGTCTACATATAGAGACAGACCCCAAAACACATATAAATACATATATGTATATGTGAGTGTTTTTCCCCCTGTCCAGGTACACTCATATACCTATTCATACAGAAGATGCCTGTTAATCCACACATGCAAAAAGACATACACACATGTATATATGGGTTTATGATTCAAGAAGCTGTTCACGCTTGCACACCTGTGTACAATGGAAATAGAGGGTGTTGTGCACATACAGCCCGAGACAGAAGAGAGAGAACACAGACGGCTCACCATGTTTTAAACTCGATGATTTCCCTCCCATTTCTTTCCAGGATCTCGTAGTCTGTGCGAGTGGATGCGATCAAATCGATCGCCTGAGCCGCGCCGCAGCAGGGGCAGCAGAAGTCGTGCAGCAGCAGTTCCTTCAGCGGGCTGCGCCACTGCAGGTGTTTGTACTCACTCTCCGCCGCCAGTTGAAAAAGCAGGTGCCGTCTCTCCTGTTTTTTGTCACATAGACAGAAAGGATGCACGCACATGCCGACACGACACATTCGGCCTGCAGCACGCAGGCAAGGAAAGGACTAACTGCCTGAAAAGTGCCTCGCCTTCCTTTCTCTCTTCTTCTCTGGTGCCCTTGCGCTGTTGAGACGGCGGAACTATGCCTCCCTCCTCGTTTCCACCAAATCTAGAACTTCTACAGAAATATTCATGCCGAGCATATGCGTAGATGCGTATGGGTGGACGCGCGCAGATGGACGACCAGAAAAGGGCGGAAGAGCTTCCCGGGTGCCCGAGCCAGAGCAACACACGACCCGTGTTCGGTCTCTGTGCTACTGCTGCTGCTACTGCCTCCTCCTCCTTCTCCGTCTGCTGCTGCTCCTGTTGAAGCGTTGCTACTGCTGCTGCTGCTGCTGCAACTGCGCGTGACGAGACTGACGACGGTTATCTGCAACTCCGTCTGCGTCTTTGCATCGAGACCTTTCCTCGAGGGAGAGAGAGAGACGGGCAGGAGGGAGACGGAAAGTACGGGCACGGCAGCAGATGAAACGTGAGACAGACGCATAAGGACGGAGACACCGAAGGGAGGTGTGGGGATGCAGGGAGACAGAGAGAGGGAGACAGAGACAGAAAGGCCAAGCGAGACAGCACGTGCGCGGGATCGAGACAGGGGAAGGTGGAGAAGATAAAGATATAGAAAGGTGGAGACGGCTGGGTGGGTAATGCACCTGGAAAGACGCGCAGGTGTCGCACCCAGGCACAGAGACCGATCGGAGAGAAAGAGAGCGACCGCGAGAGAAATAGACGCAAAGACAGATGCACGTAAAACAACGGGAAGTCTACGCAGGCAGGCAAAAAGAGAGGTTCCGACGAAGAGAGATGTGCACGAGAAGAGGTCCAGGAAGACAGACGTGGAGAAAAAGACAAAACCGGACATGGGTCGCCGTGGCCAGGTGGCTGGGGCAGACGTTGACGGAGACAGGGAGACAGCAAGAAGCGCGTTGATAGCGAGAGCGAGTGGCTGCTTCAGAGAAAGCGGCAAGTAGAAGCAGACGGAAGCGTACACAGAGACATGGATACAGAGAGAAATGAAGGCCCCGGAAGAAGTGGGTGGACAGCGACAGAGAGGCACAGAAGCAGCCTGGAGAAATACGAGACAGAGACAGGGGCACGCAGATATGGGCGGGAGCAGCAAGTGCAGGGAGACGGAGACAGAGAGGGCAAGACAAATGTGCCGGCATGCAGAGAGAGAGGGGAAGGGTCGAGAAAAGGGCAGTTCAAGACGTGTATATCCAGAGCAGGAGTCCTGTAGATATAGACGCCGGGCGACACGGCAGAGAAAGTCGTGCCCTACCAGAAGGAGGGACACACATATGTGTGTCTCTTCTGAGAGGAAGAGAGAGTCACACAAACAGCAGGGGACGCAGCAGAGGAGAAGAGGGAGGGGAGAGGGTGCGTTCCTCTTGACGAGTGTAGATGTGTGTTTCTCATCTACACGAGAAGAACTGGAAAAGTTCCTCTACACGTGTTGCCCGCCCTTTACACATACGTATATACACGCATGCATATGTACACACATGTGTGTATACATTCGTACGTATATATTCGTGAAGTCCGCGAAGTGCGTTGGTCGCAGAGAGCTGCGAAGTCGTCTGAGTGCGCTTGTAGATCTCTTTAGAAATTTGTGTACGCGGATCCCGGCATCAATACACACCTACGCATACTGCTGCATACATTCCACACACGCATATATATGTAAGTAGATATACGTCGCACACACCTACACGTCTATATAGAGTGTATATCCGTACAAGGTCACATGTAGCTAGCTGCATGCATGTGCATTAGATACGTCCCATCAGGCAGGGGAGAGGAAGTCAGGACTTCTCTCGCTAGGTGTTCCCCTGTTCGATTTCTTTGAAGAGTCGAGGAAAAGTGAAGGAGGTCGCTGTCCTAGATCAAACCGCTCCGTTTAACATACATACACACAGTCTGTCGCTCTCGCTCCATATACACATATATACGTGTACGTGTAAAGATATACACTGCATGCATCCCTACATGTACACATATGAATCTCTATATATTACATACGTCCCTACGCGCACACGTGTATGTATATTCATATTACGTACAAAGCTACACGTATACATATATATTATATGCGTGCCTACATATATAGACATATACACATAATATATATAGATATCACATTGGTTCCTGCAGGAAGAGGAGAGGAAGCGAGTAACTTCTTCTGTACGTAGTTCTTTCGTGTGGCTGGCTTGGTGATCAAGGAAAAGGAGAAGATCGGCATTTCTCACATCGAAGGCCTCTGCCCAGCATTCGAGTTCAAAATTTATGTTGCGGTCCATGGCCAGGAGGTGGACGACTACCTTCACCACTTCGACGCGCCAGCTGGGACTCTCGCCACGTCCTGGGCGCAGCCGACTGCCCAGCTTCTCGGGGAAGTCGAGCTGTCTGCAGCAAGTTTACTCGCGTGCGCACACAGAGACAGAGAAGAAGAATAGGCACAGCATGCGCCTCCTCCCCTTCCTCTGCCCTACATGCAGATCTTCACGCACCCCATAGAACGAGCAAGAGAGAGACACACATACATATATATACATACATATATATACATGCATATACGGAGAGAGGAAAGTGTCACAGAAGTGGCACTGCTTTTTGTTTCTCTGTCCTCTGTCTCATGTGTCGCCGGTGGGGGCTCCCCACGCATGCGTCTCGAGCCCCCGTGCTGCTGCCGATTAAATTGGCTGCCCCAGACGTCGTCGTCTCCAGGAGACAGCTACTTTCCGCGGAGAAGTAGTTGGTTCACATACACAGACAAACAGGTATACAGAGAAACGCATGCAACGCTTCGGGACATATGTCGAAGACAGATAACGCCCAGCTGTCCTGCAGGCAGGGCAGCTGCTGTTTTCTCCGCGTGCACCTGCGCATGCACGTCACTCCAAGCCGCGTGTCGCATGCGAAGCGCAGAGCATTTACGCAGACTGGGAGGAGACGGCGCCGTGGCCAGCGATGAACCCTCCTACTTACATAGATATATATATATATATATATATATCGATGTCTACAGGCTGCTGCAGGTTCTGTCGCTGGGAGTGTTTCCCATGCAGCAGATCGACAGTCGCTCTGCGCATGCTACAGAGAGAAACATGAACTTCCCGGCGGCCACGCCTCTTTCAAACGCGTACACGCAGGGAAGATTTTCTTCGTCGGCACACAGCCTTATTATCCGAGGGATGCGCTGGAAAGCAGCGAAAGAGGGTCACTTCTCTCTCCGTGCACCTCTTTATGTATGTGTGTCTACACATTTTGTCCCCTACTGAGTCTCTATATATACATATATATACATATATATATATATATTTATACATGTATACGTGTTATGAACGTGTGATATGTGTGTGCAAGCATGTTGGGCCCACAGAGGCAAATGTGCGCTCAGGCGTGCTGTTGCCGTAGATTTAAAGGTACTTGGTGCAGCAGCCAACGCATGCGCAGAGACGGCCATAGGAAGAGATGGCGGAGGAAAAAGTGCGCCGCGCGGTGCTGCTGGGTGATCCTCTCACGGCTGCGGAAGGAGAAGAAATGAAGGCCCGCGCAGCGGCAGCACCTACAGCAGCGAGGGGAGCGTTGCAAAGCGGTAACCACCGTCTGATATATGCAGCGCAGTTCGATGCGCATGCAGCGCTCAAGAAGAAGCGCTGCGCGCAGCTTCGCGAGGGGCACAAAGAAAGGGGTAGAAAGCAGAACTACGCAAGAAGACGAAGACGAAGAAGAGATAGACGGAAGTTCAGCTGCGCCGTGTAGAGAACTTGCAGGAGAGAGAAGCCGAAGAAGAACAAGAAGGAAAGGAAGCAAAAGAAGATACAGACACGGGTCAACCGCCTCTCGACAACAGGTGCAGAAGAGAGAAAAAGCAGCAAAAAGGCTGCACGTATGACTGCGCGTCTGTCAGACGAGCAGCACGCATGTCTATGAACGCAGAGGGCGGCTGCAGTGCCGCTGCTGCTGTTGTTTCTTCTTCTTCGGGATGGCGCAGGCAGCGACGTCTCGGCAAGAAGGCGGCTGCGATGGTGTCGCGGTGCACATGCGAAGAAAAGGCCGACGTCTCTCCTCAGAATCTCTTTCTGTGATATACACATATATATATGCACACATGCACGCCTATATAAATATATAGGAAGTACGCAGCAGCAGCATTTCTCTTTGTGAGAGAGAAACATATGCGTGTACACACGTGAATATATGAGAAGACGCTTGAACCCATCTGTAGTGTAAAGGTGTATATAGAAACGTCTCCCTGCTTGTCTATTTCCCTGTATACGTGCAGATACATACGCATGCACATGTATATTTATTTGCACGGACATATGTGTATATCTGTGGGCAGACACGCGCGTGCCCGTAGGAGTGTGTGGGCGGCAGCGTCGGAGCAGGAGAGAGGAAAGGACGGCAGGGCTTGCAGATGGCAGCGCGCGAGGCCAAGGCGAAACGAAGAAGGCAGCAGGTGGCCGGGTTGGGTCTCCCTTACGGGGGGGCGGAAGTCCCGGGCACTGGCGAAGGGAAGCGCAGAAAGACTCAAAGAAGAAGAAAAGGAAAAGAAGTGTACGTTCTGCGTATTGAAGAACAGAAAGTAGAGATCAGGGAAGAAAGGAAAGGGAGGAGAGGAACAACGTAGGGGGCCTGAAGTTCAGAAGGTGAATATGGAGAAAAGGAGTAACTCAGAAGAAGCGCTCTATTGCGAAGGCAGCCGCATGCAGGCACACACACGGAGAGACAGGGAGACACGCACAGAGAGGGAGACACGGACGGGGGCAGCGACGGAGACACACACAGAGAGACGCAGGCACAGCGAGGGCCACCAGCAAGCGGGCACAGAGGGGAGACACACGGACAGACGGAGACGGACAGAGACGCGCACATACACACAGATAGAGAGAGACACACATACACACCTGAAGGCGAGGTCGTCGTCTTTTTCGCCGTCTGCTGTTGCCCCAGGGTTTCCGTATCCTGCGCAAAGAGACACGCAAAAGGAGGGAAGAAAGCGGCAAGTTGGCGAACGCACTACCGTTGAAAAAGCTGCGCGGCGTCGCGAGGGCAGCCGTCTCTGCCGCGCGTGTGTCACCCAGTCATCTGCATGCGTCTGCAGCCACGCAGCGCTGCTCGGTTAGGAGAAGTCTGCATGCGCCTCTGCTCCCTCGAGAGACGCGCATGCAAAGAGCAAAGTGGCGCAGAGAAATATTGAGAAACACATGCGTCACGGAGGGCAGGCCCCTTCCCGCCGCACAAAGCTCAATCCACATATGAAAATCTCTACGATACACGCCTTCCTCTACATAGGGGAACACGGAGACAGCTGCGTGCGGATAGTAGACATATATAGACACACATGGCAGGCTTCCCCAAAAACGTATACCACCTACACATATATGTGTACACGTATGTGTACACCCTGCAAATAAGAGGGAAATACATATACCTACCTCCACATGTGGAACATATCTATACACGCGTATCTGTGCTACACATATGCATATGTACGTGGATATATGTGAATGTCCGTAGACACGGCAAGACAAAGAAGTTATAGACATGTGTGCGTCTCAGTATTAGACACATCTATACACGAGAACGTGCATCAGACGCATGTATACACACGTGTCTGTGTCCGTTGATATCTATTTCATCTGAGTAGTCCACAGACATATATATGTATAGAGACGGAGATACGTGCGTGTACGTATACGTACGTTTGTGCGGTGCAAGACAGAGTCAAATACAGACAGGTACAAATGTATATTATAGCATCTCTATCCACGTACACGTGTATCAGCTATATACATATATATATTCTGTGTTCCCTCCCACACACGTATTTCTTCTTTAATACGTATACGAATAAACGTGTACATGTAGATATTCGTGTGTCTGTCTACTGCAAGTAAAAGTCACACACGTATACATATACGTATACGTCCTACAGAGTCCTACAAATGTATATATGTGTCGATACACCCCAATATACACATACACAAACATATGTAGTAGTAGTAGTTATATATGTACATGAATACATATGCATGTCTGTACATCGCCAGTTATAGTCAAACATTCATCTATATGTGTGTGTCTACATATCGCGCAACCTATCTACATACGTGACTTCTACCATACATATATATGGACGTGATTGTGTCCTCTAATGCATGTGTATACGAAGGGACGTGAACGCCCCTCTGATGACAGAGGGAGAGGCGCATGCAGGCAATAAATGAGGAAGGACATGAATCTGCCCGCGGGCGTGTCGACGTGCCCAAAAACTCCTTATATTCCGCGCACACACAGAGAGAAGGAGGTGTGGGGAGAGACGGAGACGGCGAGCGAGACAGCGAGACAGAGAACCGATCGAGAGGAACAGCAAGGAGGAATATGCAGAGAGACACGGCTGCGCCAGCGTGTGTAGGGCCCCTCTACGCAGGCAGTACACGACGTCGAAGAAGGCGTGTATCGACATATATGTGTAGGTGTGTGGCTGTCTAGATATGCGTAGATGTGTGAAGAGATACATAGAAGTATATGTGTATGTGTGAAGGTGTGCATATGTGTACATATATATATATATGCATACGTACGTACATACATGTGAATTTATATGTGTGGATACGTATAGAGGCGGACACAATTAATAGGTGTATGTATTTGTATGAGTAACAGAGTGGGCAGAGGGAGGGGCCAGAAGTATATGTGGACAGGAAACTCTCGTGGGAAACTTCTTCAGCGTCACCGTCCCCTGCATGCCCCGTCGCCCGCCCAGTAAATCTCTCGTACGTCACACTCTATAAATCAGCAGACGTGTATGAGTACGCCTGTACCGACTCACCTTCTACAAAGAAATACAGAAATGCACGTATATTTCATGTATGCGCATGTACGTATATAGATACACGCACGTTTGGTTCTCTCTCTCTATATATATATGGATATGCACGTGTGATAATGCGTGTGTATATGAATAGATGTATATATGCGTATATATTCATGTAGGCATTTCTACATCTGCTCATGTGCTGTTGCACCCGCGTAGGAGTAGATGTGTGGATGTGTGTCTGTGTGTGTATATGAATAGGTGTACGTATGCGTATGTATATTTGTCCACGTAGTAGTTCTACGTCCACATATGTGTGTGTGCCCTTGTGTTGATGCAGGTGAGTAGGGGTAGATGCTCGTGTGTGTTTCTCTGCGTCTCCAGTGCATCAGGCGAAGAGAAACAAGTGCAGGTCTCCTTCCCAGAGAGTGACGCGCGTGAAGAAGATGGGCCTATAACGCGTGAGGGAGGACACACAGAAGAAGAGAGACAGAGAGACAGGGAGACACAGGGAGGGGCAGAAAGAAAAGCACACAGGAAGACAGAGAGACAGAGAGAAAAGAGACAGAAGGAGAAGGAGACGGAGACGGAGACGGACAGAGGGAGAGACAGAGAGGGAAACTGAGGGGACGACAGACAGAAAGACACGGAGGCAGGGGGGAGGCAGAGACAGGAGGAGGCGGAGACAGCAGGAGACGGAGACAGGAGGACAGAGACAGAAAGAGACGGAAACAGGGGGAGAGGGGGAGAGGAGGGGGCGGAGACGGGAGAGGGCAGAGACAGGCGGAGACGGAGACAGAAGGAGACGGAAACAGGGGGAGACGGAGACGGAGACAGGAGGAGACAGGTGGAGAGACTAGACGGACAACTGACAGAGAGAGAGACAGAAGGAGAAGGAGACAGGGGCAAGAAACCGGCCCAGCTTCTCTCGGAGGCACCTGCATGCGCGGACAAAGGCAATGACTGCGGAGGGGAGACGTGCGCGCATGCGTCCACCCTTCCCCTTTTTCCCTCCTCTTTTCCTGTCCCACCCCCCTCCCACTCTAAGGTGTTTCTTTTCCCCGGCACGTCCATTTGTATATATACAGATGGACAGTGGTGCGTCTCTCATCCCGCCCAGATATGCAGCACCGACGGCAAGCAGCAGAAACAGAGAAGCAGAGAGAATAAAGAGCACCGCATACAAGAGACAGAAGACTGTCGCATGCATTCCTAGGGGCAGCCTACGTACGCTTGAGGAGCGCGTGCGGATTGGTGAGACAGGCCGTGATATGCTGGAAGAGCGCGCACTCCTGTCTCCGCGTCCTTGCGCCCTTGCGCCTGCTGCGCATGTCTTCCTCGCCCGTCTCGCGCCCGCCGTCTCCGGCTGCTGCGGCGGCCGCCGCTGCTGTGGGGCCGGTGCTGCTGCCGCTGTTGCTGCAGGAGGCGAACGGCGCGTCACGAGGATCGAACCAGAGTCGCGTGGCGAGGTTGCCTAGCACATGCATCACTTCTGCCGTGGGAGCGCGGCTCATTTTGGCGGGAATATCCGCCGGCGACGTCTCTTCGTGGAGCAGCAGATCGTCTTCCTCTTCGTAGTAGAAGTGGAAAAGTTGTCGCAGGGGCTGCAACACTACCCAGTCAATAACATGCCGTAGAAAACGCTGCAACGGTGCCGGCAGCGTCTGCAGAAATAGCAAAGTCTCCTGCTCTTCTGCTTCCTTCACATCTCTCTCTCCCGCCGCTGCGGCCATTGCTGCTGCTCTACTGTTGCCGAACGTGTTGCTGAACCCGGTCGCACGTTGCACGGTTCCGCCTTCTCCTCTCCGTTCTTCTCTCCTTCTCCAGCTGCTGCTCCTGCTCTCCTTCAAGAAGCTGTTTTTCCTTCTTCTTCCTCGACGTCTGCTGCTTCCCACTTCCGAGTGTCCGTTCCCAGGTGCTTCCGCGACTTCTCTCGTCCACTCCTCGTCTTCCTCTTCGGAGATTTCCCCGAACTCTTCTTGTTCTTCTTCTTCTTCACCCTGCCGCTGCTGCCACGGCTGAAAGAGCTGCTGATGCTCCTCGCTTTCCACGAGGTCTGTGTAGGCGAGACAGCTCTGGCGGTCGAACAGCACGAGCGCACGGGAAGCCGGAGGCGACGGGAAGAGAGACAGGGCACTAAAGAGAGGGTGGTTATTAATTTTTCTGATCGCCTGCAGCAGCAGCAGCTCTGCCTGAACTACCGAGAAATACGGCGTCGCTACGGTGATGCGTCGCGGGTCGGCGTAGACCACTTGCAGCTTATGGTGCTGTGTCAGCTCCGTCAGGAACAAATGAAAGTAGACGAGACAGTAGCGCTGGACCTGGTATGACGCAGAGAAAGAGAGGAGAAAGGAAGAACAGGAAACGCATAGAAACACACGGAAAGATGTACTTCTTAGAGGAGGAAAGGCCGGAAGAACCGCATCACTCTATACACACATATGCGTATATGTATATGTGTGCAAATAAGGTACAGACCTAGATGCGATAGACGTAGAAACGCGCAGGTATAGGAAGAAAACAGAGCCAACAGACATAGAAAGACAGAGTAAGAGTATCTACCGATAGATATGCGGACAAAGAAAATGCGGACACACCCAGGGGACGGGGGGCCGGGGAGGGACGGATTCTTCTTAGGTATAGATAGACGAGGATACATAGAAGTAGCGTCGAGAGACACACAAAAATGGACTTCAGCCAAGTCTATTGAGAGGCTAACTCAAACAGAGAGACACAGGAGAAATAGAAAGCAACGAAGAGAAGGGATGGATCAGAGGAATCCCCTGCCAGTGGCCGTGGGAGGTCATTTGGCTTCTGAGCAGCAAAACGAAGAAACAAATGGACCACGACGAGGTGGAGTGGAACTCAGCGGAAGGAAGAGAAAGGAGCGTATAAGGGAGGAAAGGAGCCAGCAACAAACAGGTCAACTACAACAGCGACAAAAAAAGGCAGGGGGGCAGCACACCGGTATACACAGATGTATATACACCAGTCCTCGTGTTACACGCACAGAGAGAGATCGGCGTGACCAGCCAATCAAGAAGTTCTGTTTTTTCACAAATACCCACGCATACTTACGTAGAAAGACAAAGAAGCAATTAACGAGGCCTAGCGAAGCGTCCGCCAGGCAGGTATACATCTGCGTGTGTGAGAGACGCAGACACGCGGGGACGCGGCGCACAGACGCACACACATGTGCGGGGGGAAGAATGCAGAAGGGAAGGAAGAACTGAAAGATTTTCCACGATAGTGTTCAAAATAGCGAGACCAGGAGTGCTTCACAGCGACTGACTTGCTGCTGCGGAGCTTTCAGGAGGCGACACTTACATACGCATGTATGAGTGTGTATACGGTGGTAGAAAGAGAAACTGGTGTATGAATAGATCTCCCCGGAGCCAAAAAGCGCGAGAACGCGTCACAGCAGCAGGTAAAGGGACGCAAGAGCAGAGAGAAAATCCTCACATACTTGTACATATACACATATATATATGTGTGTATGTATGGATACGGTGAGAAAGGTAGCCACGCCGGTATACGCGCACCTATACATATATAGGTGCATGTATGTGCGTATACATACGTGTCTACAGATATGGAGAAAAAGGAAAACAAACACTCCTTAGAAACACATGCAAATGCACGTGTTCAGGAGAACGCCTAAGAGTGGAAAGGAAGAGGAATACTTCTTAAACGTAGACATACATATAGACGTCCATGCCACAGGCGGAGAGAGCGAAACAGGAATATGTCTGCCTATAGGTACGGCTGCATGTAGGTAAGTGGAGAGCGAGAAAGAGCTGTAGTCCACAGATACATATATACACATATATATGTGTATGTGTGTGTGAGTGTACGAAGGTGTAGAGAGAAATAGAAGAAACCTTTCAATATATGTGTATACGTGTGTGTGTGTGTGTGTGTGAGTCTATAGGAGGGCAAAGAGAGAGTGAGAAATCGAGCGTAGACACACGCATATGTTCATAATAAGTGCATGTGGATGTACGTGGACTTGGACAATAAGAAGAGAGAAAGCGCCCCACACACATAAACGTGTGCGTCAATACGTCTGCGTGTACCTTCTGAGAGAGAGGACTGATGTGTGACAAAGAAAAGAAAAGATACAGAGAGGCATAGAGACACAGCTGCACGTCTGTGTATATGTCAATACGCGTGAGAGAAATAGAGACAGAGATGGATAAAGGAGTATTAAGGCAGCAGGGGATTGACGCAGGCATGTCGGCGGCCCTAGACAACTTCAGGCACACGCCTGTGCGTTCCTCTATTTGAATATATATACATATCTCTCTATATATGTGTGTATGTATATCAACCACCTCCTCGCATATGAACAGGCGTCAACTCCATTTCTTATAATAGCCTCCATCTCCTCGTTCGATCTCCACAGCCATCTCCACGTCGTCCCCAACCATCTACAGGTGTACGCACATGTGTATATAGGCACAGACATAAATATACATATATATAAATACATGTAAATAAATAGTAATAACGTACGTGTAGACGTATATATCTATATATGTATATATGCCGAAGAGGGGGAAGGAGGACGGGAGGAATGGTGATTCTCGCACATTCGTATGAGAGATAGTTGATCAGCTTCGGGAGTCGCCCCTCCGCTCGGCGGGGCCTCCAGTCGTCTCTCCTTTCCTCGACATACGTCCACGTATGTATACGTCCGTAGAACACTCACACATACAGCCGTACATCTACAGAGAGACAGAGACGGGGACGCACGTGGAGACACACAGAGAGAGACACACGTGTCTGCAGCTGCCTGCGTGGAGGTTTGAAATGAGCCGCGAGGCGGCGAGCGGGGTGCAGAGACGAGACACGGAGAGAAACGGGGAGAGGGAGACATCTGCAGGCTGTTCAGAGAGACGCGACACGCACACATCCATCTGCACAGACACATGTGAAGCTGCAACCGTGGGGAGAGCAAGGGAGATCGGGAGACGAGACGAAGCCGAGACATCGAGACAAAAAGAGAAAAAAATGGGAAAAGAGAGGAGTCGTCAGAGAGAGACCGAGAAAAGAAAGACAGAAAGAGGGGAGGATATACGGGGGAAGAGAAGGCAGGAAGAGAGAAGGAGAGAGAAGGTTTACTTTCTGCTGCAGAGCAGGGTCGTAGAGTATGGAGTTTTTGCTGCAGACCCAGGGATAGAAGCAGCTCGTGATCGCGACGAGTCGCCGCGCAGAGGACGGGTACGGCAGTTTCTTCCTCATCGCGCCGAGGCCGTCGTACAGTTTCTGCAGACTGCGGCCGAGAATCTGAAGAAGCAGCAAGAAGGCCGCGGCCGGCGCCGGGGAAAGAGAAACGCGCGCAGAAGAGAAGCAGCAGCGCATGCACCGCGGGCGAAGCAAGGTCTACACTCCAGTGTCACGAAGAAATAGAAGAGAAACAGAAAACAGATGGAAAGCTGAAGAGAGGAGGAGGCGGTCCACCCTGCTGCGACGAAGAAATCGAGAAGAAATGGAGGGGAAGAAGGCGGAACTCCGAAGAGGAGAAAAGCAACGCGGAGACGGAGGTCGTCGCCCTCGGCGTCGTCCTCCTTGCGACGACGAGGAGAAGACAGAGAAGGAAAAGAGAACGACCCGAAGGAGACGCGAAGGAGAAGAGACGGAAGGGGAGACGCGAGAGAAAAAAGGAGGAGAGAAGCGGAAGCAGAAGAAGAGAAGGACAGGGAGGACGAAGCAGCAGTGAAGGAGACGAAGTAGAAGGAAATGGGGGGACGGAGACCGACAAGAAGACGGAGAGAAGGGGAGACGAGCAGACGGAGCGGAACAGGAGACACACAGAGCGGAAGAAGAGAATCGAAAAGGTGAAACGAACAGAGACAGAAGGAGACGGCGAAGAGACGAGACGGGAGAGGCGGATTAGAAGAGAAACCGGGAAAAAGAAGAAGAGACTTGGCAGCAGAGACAGAGAAAAAAGAGAGAAGAGAAGAGAGAAGAAAAGAGAGAAGAAAAGGAAGAAGAAAAAAGAGGAGAAAAGAGAGAAGAAAAGAGAGGCATGACGCTTCTTGTGGTCCACTGCTGCGTATAATATGAGGCGCTTTTAGTAGGCGCCTCTTCTTCTTCCTGGGCTTCTGCTGCGAGTTGGTGAGCGGCGGTGGCAGTGTGGGGAGGGCGCCAGAAGCAGAGAGCGAAGAACAAGAGAAGAACGCCGCGGAGAGAAGAGGGAGACGCAGGGGAGGAGACGATGCGGAAGCGAAGAAGAGGAAATCGAAGAAGACGAACACGAAGACAGAGTGGAGAAGAACGGAAAAGAAGGGAAGAACACGAAGAAGAGGACGTCGAGGAGAAGCGGAGGGACAGCGAAGAAGGACGCGGCGGAGAGGGGGAAGTCGTAGCGAAGAGAGGAAGAGGAAAACAAGAGAAACCTCGAAGGGGATGGACACAGGGGCAGACAAGGCAGTCCCGCCTGCAGCCTATCGAAAACTGCCACGACTTCCTCGTGATGTTATTTTCGACGCATGCATCCGGAGACGTGGCTCTTGTTTGGGGGGCAGGAAATGCTCAACACCTCCCACGACGCAGCTGTAGACACCTGCACCTTCTAGATGGCTGCGCGGCTACGTCTTTGCGGTCGGAGATTTATTTGCCGACGCAGGCGAGAGAGAGGGCCAGCACGATACACGGCAGCAGACCGAGCGCAGACTCGGGGATGGAAAGGCGCAGGTGCACGAAAAGAAGACGGAGACGGAGAAGGGGGAGACGAAGACGAAGAAAAGTGGAGGGGAGAAGAATAGAGGTACCTTGAAGGCAGCAGGATGAAACTGCGTTGTAGAGTGGAAGCCGGCGAGGTCGTCTACCTCTTCCTCTGCATGCTCGCCGAAGTCTTCGTTCTCTCCAGCCCCCTCTGCGTCTGCGCCAGCGGCCCCCCTCTGACAGCGGAGAGCGGCAGGGCCACAAAATCAACGCGACGTGGACATCAAAAGGAGATGAAGAGGAAAAGGGGGGGAATGCGAAGGTGAGGGGGACGGGGAGGGGAAAGGAGACGAGACGCGAAGAAACAGCAGCAGAAGGAAAGGAAGAAAAGGGAGAAGCGATTCAGTCGGGTCGCCGACCCTGCAGCTCCCTTCGCGCGTGGAGCACGGACAAGGTCAGGCTTGTCCCTTCTTTAAGAAGTACACAAAAAGGTATACAAGTGTATGCATGTGCAGATGCAAGTACACATGCATGCGTTTATAAGGATGTATGCATCGTACCTATACGTACACATATATATATGTTTTACACGTGGACGTGGAATAAAGAAGAACGCAAGGAACACCGCGTGAGGGAGCGCAGCCCTTCCTTCTGTCCCACCGCAGTTGGAGGTGATTTACACTACCATCCCTGCCCCTCTACGTGCCTCGGTATTATCATCACGCATACATGCGTGTGTGTATGCCCCAAGGACGTGAAGTCGTACATTCCTGTGTATACACATATATACATATATACATACACATATAGACACAAGTATATCTACATATATACGCACACACTTGGGCACATATATATATATATATAAATGTACATATATGTATGCCCGAAGTACGTGAAGTCATGTAAGTTCCTGCGTATCTATCTATCTATACACATATATATATATTTACGCGCAGAAATACGTCTATCTAGATACATACCCCAAGTACGTGGTGTCGTGTATTTTCTTGCATATATATGTATATATGTGCATACACAAATATATCTATATATATGTATACGCATACACAAAGAAGCATATCTATATACTAACGCATATATACATATATATATAAATATGCCCCAAGTACGTGGAGTCGTGTAGGTTTCTATGTGTGTATACATATTACTATATTGATAGACGTGTAGTGTTTGATGCAGCGACTGCCACTAGTACGGTATATATGGATGTGTATACATATACATATATATATATATGTATATATATATATATTCTCGCTGAACGTGGGATGTGTGTAAACACGCATTCAGATGCAGAGAGATGTAGAGAAATCCGATGTTGCCTCCATCTTCCCGCAGTTCTCTTGTCCCCTTCATATGGTAACGCGCGGCTCTGTATATTACTCTTGCATTGCATCTGCCTATCTATCCATTTATGTATCTATCTGTTTATCTATCTTCCCATCTATATCTGTCTACCTATATATACTTATCTATCTACCTATATCTATCTATCTACATCTATTTATTTAGCTATCTCTTCACTTAGCTATCTATCTTATTTATCTGTCTGTCTCTCTATACTACTACGCTGTTTCCGCAGTAAATAGATACGTGAGCAGGACCTTGGAGAGAGACACATATATGTACGTATATCTACGTATACTATGATGCAGCCGCGCATATGTTGATCGTCGTAAGTATATGCATGCACATATACTGTACGTAGCAACTGCCAGGAAGGGGTGGGGGGAATGGCAGAACAGGCTTGATCCCACCTGAGGACTTCTTTGCTCCGCAGTTTCATTTTTCTTGCCCTTGCTGCTGCTGCTGGTAAGACTCGGAGCATTGCTGCTGCTGCTGCCGGTCGTCGGGAGTTGCTGCAGCAGCAGTCCTCCGTGACGCCGCGCAGTAAACAGGGAACTGCCTTCTTGATTGATCCAGTCTTCAGGGGCGCTAAACTCCGGGTCGATCCGCTCGCAGAGTCGCACACCGTTGAAAAATAGCTGTGTCAAAGAAAAGCAAGAGCAGCAGCAGAAACAGCAACAGGAGCAGCAGAGACAGCAACAGCAGCACAGACAGGTGCAGCAGTAGCAGCAATGGCAGCAGAGGAAGCGGCCCTGCAGGGGTGGTCATCGCAGCAGCAGGCAGTCGCGAGCTGCAGTTCACGAGGCGGCAGCGGCAGCAGCAGAAGTACAGGCATCAAAAGCAGCAGGACGGAGTCTGAAGTGCAGGTGAGGGGCGCTCTGCAGCGGCAACAGCAGCGGAGAAGACGAAGTTTCTGCTGTACGAGCTGCGGAAGGAAACGAAAGAGAACGAAGGGAGGTGGCGGCAACGCGGCAGCAGCAGACGGGGCTACGGCAGCCCAGCAGGATGAGGAGAGCTGTGAGAAGCAGCAGCACCAGACATAGCAGAAGAAAAGTTCGGACGGGTCTAGCAGCACAATAGCAGGACAGGCAGCACACAAGCAGCAGCATCAGGTGGAGATACATGAGCAGCGGCAGCCACAGCAGCGGCAACAAAAACGCAGGGGCTCGAGAAGCTTCTTGTGGAGGAACAGAGAAGCAGCAGCAGCAGTTCGCGCTAAAGCATACTCGCAAGAGAGTCGCACAGGCAGCAGTAACAAGTGGAAAAAGGCCGGCAGCAAGCGCAGCAGGACGAGCGCAGCACAAGCACCAGCAGCAGTCGCAGCAGCAGCAGCAGAAGCACCAGCAGCAGCAGCAGTGGCAGCAGTAGCACCGGCAGCAGTAGCAGCACCAGCAGCAGCAGTGGCAGCAGTAGCACCACCAGCAGCAGTAGCGCCAGCAGCAGCAGCAGCGGCAGCAGCTGCGCGTGGTGCTGTGCAGGACCGGCAGAGAAGAAGATCAGCAGTAGTGGCAGCAGAGGAGGAGCAGCAGCAGCACTACGAACACAGCAGGGGGCGACGGCATCCGTGTCCTACCTAGCGCGTCAGTGCAGCTACCTTTTCTCGAGATTAAATTGACCTCCCTCTCTCTCTTTTTCTCTCTAACGTCGTCCCTTCATACTCTCACATGCATACATGTAAATTGAGCACAAAATCAAACATGTACATACATATACGTATATATTAAAACGAGGGCCATTTTACCTCTGTACGTGTCGTCTCTCTACACGCATACATACATATATATATATCTTTATATATATATATATATGTATATATTTGGGTATATACAGGCATGCGTGTCCTGTGATGTGTTACATTCATAATAGGAGTACTTCTCTGCGTACGAAAATAGTTTTGTCCACTCGCACATGCATGCGACTATCCATCAAACTGTCAGGACGTAGACAGATGAAGACAACTGAACTTGTACATATATGTATATATATATATATATACTGACAGAGACACACATACATAGCTCAGTCTCTCTCTTCATATACATATATATACACTTTCCGTGAACCTGCCAGGACGTAGACAGATGAATAGAACTACACTTGTCTATATATATATGTATATATTTACAGGGGTACACATATATGGAGTCTCTCTCTCTCTATATATACACACATAGTCGTCTGTATATAGATTGACAGAGACACACATACATAGCTGAATCTCCCTCTCTCTACATAGATATATATATATATATATATGGAGTCGTCCATATATATATGTATATATATTGACAGAGACAAAGATACGTAGGCGACTCTCTCTCTCTCTCTCTATATATATATGTCGTCTGTGCGAGCCTCTGAATAACTAAAACTTCTCGCCGATATATTCGTGAAGGTTTAGCTGCAGGAATATATACGTATACATACCCTCTGTGCACATGAGTATTACTCTTCCACAGATATATATATATATATGTATATCCGTTTCCCTTCCTTTCTTTCTCTATCTCTCTCGATGTATATATACCTATATATGTCTCTATGTGTATACCTCTCTTTAACACTCCACGAACGTGTATTTGTGAATACGTACACACGAGCATTTTCTTCTTCTTCTTCTCAACAAACAATCCTGCACATGTGTGTTCACCTGGATATATATATGTGCATATGTTCCTACATGTGTGTGTATGTATGTACCTTTAAATGTATACATATACACCTACACGTACATATACACACCTATATGTATGTATATATACCTATATGTACGGGTATAGGTATACATATATATATATACATACCTATATGTGCATATATATATATATATACATACACAGTTATATATATATATATATATGTGCACACCAACATGTATATGTGTATGTACATATCTATATGTATATATATATAACACACCTATGGATATACATATATATATATATATGTATATATGTATACACCCCTATATATATATATATATATAACACATCTAGAGGTGCCTAAACATTTACATAAATATACATATACCCCTACATGCGTATATTTACATATATGTATGTATATATATATGCGCATACACCTTCAGGTAGTTTATATATATATATATATATACCTCTATGTATGCATATGCACACAGAGGTGTATATATACATATATATATGTATATACATATATATATATATATATGTATATATATATACACACCTACATGTGTATATAAATATATATATATGTACACCTATATGTGTATATATGTATATATATATACACACACTTATGTGTATGGATATACACATATAAATGCATACATATGTATACACCTACACGTAGATGTACACACCTATATATACATATATATATATATATATACCACTATATATATATATAAAACACACCTAAAGGTATAGGTATATAAGTGCCCCCATATGTATACATGTGCCCTCATATGTGTATATATATATATACATACCTACATGTGTATATGTATATATATATATATACCTCTACGTATGAATGTACACCTATATGTACAGATATATATGGCTAGGTCTGTTTCTGTCTCACCTTTTTTCTGTGTATATAGAGATGACTCTATGCAAAGCGCTTGTTCGACTGACTGACTGAAGAAGTGTGGC
>KL647291.1:4519518-4555900 GCA_000727475.1 Sarcocystis neurona
CCCCCCCCCCCCTTCCTGCGGTTCGCCGATCCCCCTGCTCCTTCTGAGCTGCACCAGAGACTATCGAGAGAAATGCAGCTGCTTTTATAAAGAGGTGATAAAAAAATAAATACAGAGGAAGAACTTCTACCCGTTATCAAAGCCGGTGTCGATCACTCCAAAGGACGCATGCCCGGTGCCCCCTCCCTCCTCTGTGTCTACACACACACGCGGATATTTCCCGTCTCCTGTCTCCGTCTCTCTCTTCAGAGACGCGTATATAAAAACGCTTCTCCTCTTTTATTTCGCCCTCCCTGTCTCGCTCGCCCTCTTCATATATGTGTCTCTTCTCTTCCTCTCTTTTTCCCGCCTTCTCCGTGTCTCTCTCTATATATATCCTTGTCCCTTTGCCCACCTTTCCTTCCCAGGGTAGGGATATGTAAGCATCTCCTTTTCCCGTCGCTGTCTCTTGAGAAGTGTACATATAGGTGCCCTCCCCTCTTCCTCACATGTGTGTATATACGGATATCTTCTTCTTCCCTTTCTCTCTCTCACATATATATGTATGTGTGTCTTCCCCGGTTTGTTGTCCCTCGCTCTGTCCAAATACGTGCACACAGAGGTACTCCTCTCTTTTATCTCTATATATAGATACATAGCGTTATCTACAGGAGGACACACATGGAAACATTTGAAGAAGGATAAATAAGTCAATACGTAGGTATATATGGACACAGACGTAAACACTTGTGTACGTGCCTATATATATATATATGTGTGTACATTTGTCAAGAGATATGTAGACACAGATGTGAAGACACAGATGTGTAGACACAGATGTGTAGACACAGATATACAAGTTTACGTATTATATATATATATATATGGGCGGTGGACCCCGCAGATGGTCCAGTTCAGCCAGAAATGTGTTCGTCAAAGATATGTGCAGATTTACCGAGTCGCTGACAAAGATATCGAAGCAGACGGTACGGTAGATCCCAGGGTGGACAACGGGGTCGAGGCCCGCATGCAGGTCGTAGTCCGCGTGGCTAGCTGCGTTTAATTTTGCGTTCCCCAAGTCCACTTCCTTCTCCATAGAAAAGCTACCTTCTTCATACTGGCAAACGGAGTCTGCTGCTGCCGCTCCTCCTCCGCCTGCTGCTGCTGTTGCTGCTGCTGGCTGCGCCGACGACCTTGCATACGCGTGAGAAGAATACAGCGCAGCACCAGGCAGGACGTCGTCTGCTGACGCCGCGCTGCTGCTGCTGGTGATGCTGCTTCTTGCAGTTGCTGCAGCAGCAGCAGCGCTCGTGCTGCTGCAGCCACCCCACAAGACAGCCCGCTTCTCGCGAAGCAGCAAAGCAAAATGAAGGTCGAAGAGCAGGCGCAACAACAGCGGCGTGCCGGCCTGCTGCGCTGCTCTGCTCATAGCAGCAGCAGAGGGCGCGGGCAGGTCGACCAGCAGCGGAGGAGCAGCAGCGGCCGACCGTGTAGCAGGACGCGCAGCTGCTGAAGAAGCAGCAGCAGCCGTAGCCGCGGCGGGACGCAGAGCAGCAGCAGCAGAAGACGTGGGGGCGGGGAGGGAGGGGGGCCACGAGGACGGAGGAGGAGGAGAAGGAGAGGAAATGAACAGCGGGTACGAGGGGGAAACCCGCTGGGGGACAAAGAAAGAAAGCAGCAGTCCGAGAGGAAGAGAAAACAAACGAGCCAAGCCGACTGCCTCTTCGAAGATTCGGTGTTGCCACAGGAGCAACGCCAGCGATTCCTGCATGCATTCCCTTTTTCAGCAGCAGCAGCAGCAGCACGTCAGGAGCACCCCACACATCCACACACATAGGGGGAGAAGCAGAAAGAACGAAGGAGTGGCCGCGTGCGCACAAGAAGCAGGGGGCACGCGACAGTCGAAAAAGTCGCGCAGCATCATGCCAGCAGCTCCTGAAGAGAAGAGAAACTCGACAACACAAGTAGCAACTGCGCACAGCAACAGCAGCAGTATAGCAGCAGCAGCAGCGACGCACAGCAGCAGAAGCTGCAGAAGAAGAGCAGCAGAAGCTACAGCAGCAGGAGCTCAGCAGCAGCAGCGACGCACAGCAGCAGAAGCTGCAGGAGAAGAGCAGTAGCCCTGCAGCACCAGGAGCACAGCAGCAGCAGCGACGCATAGCAGCAGGAGCTGCGGCACAACAGGAGCAGCAGTGGGTGGGAAGCAGCAGGTGCGCGCGGGAAGGAAGAGCTTTACAACAGCGGCAGCAGCAGCAGCATCCCGTAGACATTTACAGCAACAGAGCCCCAGAGCCAAAGGAAGAACAGCAACACAGAAGAGCAGCGGCAGCAACGCCGAAGTTACGCATGGATCTGTGGCAATTTTGCCTCAGCAACGCTGGGCCTCAACGGACTCACGCACACACAGATGGTATACCTAGACGTAGATCTCCACACGTATATACGTCTATACGTGGACATCCCTCCCTTCCTTTCTCTCTCTTTCTCTTCCTCTGTGTGCTCGGGAGCATCCGTATTTACGTGGACCCCACATACCGGGCAGCAGATCCACCGGTACCAACAACATATGTCTACAGGAACGCGCAGCCGCACTGGAGGAGTTTTCGTTATAAATGAAAAGTAGCCAGAGGCAAAGAAAGAGAAAGTGAGAGCCAGAGGAGCCGTATGAATACGAAGAGGGAACGGCAGCAGCAGATGAGTCGTTTCTCCCTCCTGTATTATGTATGAGCAAACTTCTGCACACGCCTACATACATACGCACACACATAACCGAACCGGCCGCGAACGTGCACCCTCTCTCATGTATACATATGCATGCAGTAATCGGCACGTGAATACACGTACAATAATATACATACACACTTATATATGCAAGTAGACGGTACATGTGTAATTATACATATATATATGTAGGGGTACACACATATGTAAGTAGACATGTTAATATATATATATATATATATTTGTATATGCATATATACATATATGTATGTAGGAATGTTCATATATATATATATTCGCATAGATTTGATTGTAGTCGTAGTTACGCATAGACACATTCATCTAAATTTTCGTTCCTTTAACTTCCTCACCGCTACGTACCAAGAACTCCCTCTCTCAATACAAAAAAGGAAAATATTGTGCGTGTATATACATATATACACACATATATACATATATATATACATATATATATATACATATATATATACATATATATATATATATGTTCACACTCCAGGATCGCGAATACTTTGTCGGTCTCTCCCTATCTCTCTCAATCTTCTTCTCTTCCTCTCTCTTCTTCTGTCTCTCTCTCTATATACATATATATACATATATATACATATATATATACATATATATACGTATATATATTTACATATATATACATATATATATATATATATGTATGGGGACAATCCCTCTATGTGTCTACGTGACTCTCTCCCTACCTGTCTATCTATCAACTCACACATTCGTGCATATATATATATATATATGTATATATATATATGTATGGGCGTCTGTGTAGATTGGAGTAGGAAAGTCACGTCCTTCCTGTTCTCTACAGAAATCAACAAATGCGCGTGAAGATTTGTTTCAATCTGCGACAACGAGGAAACGGACCTGCAGCGGGGGGATATCTTTGACAGCACGGTGTACATACACCTGGAGCCACGCCACAACATTCCTATATATACACCTACAAATATACATATATCTATATATATTTATCCTTATGTATACAAATAAACACATATACACATATGCATGTATATACATATGTATGAAAGTATCTACCTACCTATCTATGTACCTATGAATCCATGAATGAACAAAAGTTTAGATATATAGGTAAACACGGACATATATGTATATATATACGCGTATACCGAGCAACCAAATACGCTTCTTCCTCTCTATTTCTTTGCCGTTCTTCGGTTAAGAGAGGACGACGCTACGTCTGGAAGCACCTCGACTTGGGTCTTCACTTTCATGCAGGTACACCGCGCATTTCGTCGACCTTCTCTCTGCGACCTCTCAATCTATTCTCCTTTGCTTCGCGACTCAATATACGTGGGTCGAAGAAAAAAGTGGGAGACAAAGCTGCCGCTGCGGCCAGACGAATTCCTGCTGAAGGCAGTTTACTCGGCGAAGTTGTAGCGAGGGAATCGCGTGTAGCGCTTCTCAACAGCGCCGCAGCAGATCACCGGCATGTGGGGAGTGGCGCTGCTCCTGCTGCTGCCTCCTCCTGCGTCGAAGGTGCTGCTGCTGTGGCGCTGCTGCTGCTGCCGGGGCCACGACGCTGCTGCCCAGTCGCCGAGCGCAGCTGTCGGCAGCGTTGAGTACAGCAGCACTACGAATTTCTCTCCTCTTTCTCTTCTCTGCTGCTGCTGCAGCACTCCGCGGTCCCCGCCGCCTTCACGGCCCTCTCCTCCTGTCCCTGTCGCCGCAGCGATAGCAGCAGGACCGCATCCTCCTCTTCCTCCAGCAGCAGCAGCAGCAGGTCTATCGGCGGAGGAACGGTATGTGGCTCCTGCTGCTGCTGCTTGCCGCTGCTCCAGATGACGCGAGATGTGCTGCAGCACCGATTCGAGACTCGCCTGAGGACGGGAGGCCGCCCGACTGCCGCGACCCGCTGCTGCGCCTCCTGCTGCGCCTGCTGTCGCGGTCCCCCAAGGTGCTGCAGCAGCAGACACAGCACCACCGAACACACGCGGCGGAGAAATTCTTCCGAACGTTTGCTCAAACACTTGCAGATCTTCTGCCTCGACGGAAGCAGCCAAGGCAGCGGTTATCTCGTCTTCGTCGTCTTCGTCGTCTTCTTCTTCTTCACTTGACAGTCTCGCTGCGCTGTCTCTAGCAGGAGTTTCTGCGTCGCATTCTTTATCAAGTGTTGCTGCTGCGCGTCCTCCTGCCGGTGCGCCTTCTCCTGTCTGTCCTTCTGCCTCTCCCCCGCGTCCACTTGATGCTGCTGCTGTTTCTTCTTCCTCTGCTGCCTGGCCGCTGCTGCGGGCGCCTCTTCTGCGCAGAGGGCGGCGCAGAGTTCGCAGCAGCTGCTGAAGAACCACCTGCGGCTGCAGAGCTGCCGCAGCGTCGCTGCGAAGACTCCCCCCCAGCAGCACGACTCCTTCGGCATGCGGTTCGTAAACAGCAGCAAACACTCGGTCCGGTCCTCCTCCTCCTCCTTCTTCTGCTCGTCCTCCTCCTCCTTTGCTGCTGCTGCCCCAGGGTCTCTTGCTGCTGCTGCTGCTGCCCGAGGTCGTCGCTGCTGCTGGCCGCTGCTCGTGCGGGGGGCGTGGAACGGCGTCATGATGGAAGAGGTGGATAAAAATCGGACGCACGCCGCTCAAGTAGCAGGAAGACGAAGATGACGAAGAAGAGAAAGGGGAGGCAAATGCATTACAGACGGAAGACGAGAAGGACGAAGAAGAAAGAGAAGTGCCGCCTGCGACACGCTTCCGCAAGAGACCGGTGCTGCTGCTGCCGTCCGAAGAGCAGCGCGTCAGCGCCGACGACAGGAAGCAGCCGTCCGTCGCGTGAACCGCTGCAACAGCAGAAGCAGAAGGTCGCTGATAACGAAGGGTGAAGAAGAAGAAGTTGAACCTCTTGGAGAAGAAAACGCTCTACAAAAGAGGGAACGTACAAATGTTTCTGCCCGCATCGGCCAAGAAGCTCCTCTCATAAATCCACGTGCACTGTCCCCGCAGTATGCTGATACTCTTTAGCGAACACATATATATATGTATATGTGCATGCTCGTACACACACATATATAAGAGATACATGTATAAATATATGAATAAATTCGCATTTGTATATGTGATAGGGGAGTTACCTTTCGCTCGTACGTATATACATATATATATATATATGTATATATATGCCTGCGTTTATATTTGGACGTACACATAGCTATACACGCACACATATATACACATCTACACAAGGGGTACGTCACTGCTCTCGCGTACACATATATGTATATATTTGCATGTATTACTTAATATATATACATATGGGCATACTTATGCAATAGGAATGTAATCTTTCTCTCGTGCATAGAAGAACACGTATACATATTTATCCACATGTATAAATATATATATATGTCACAATTACGTCCCGCTTCTGTAATGTATATACATGTATAGGTGCAGAGAAAGAGCAAGGTAACACTTCACGTCGTAGACAATACCATATGTACATAAGGACACGTATAATACGCAGACGAATATGTCTATACGTGAAGCCGTACTTACCTGTGCATGTACACATACTTCTACTTAGAAAACGTATACATCTATACACATAGAGAGAGCGACAGACCTACAGACAGACTATTGCCAGCATATATACACGAAAATGTATACGCATATATGTGTATATATGTACAGAGTGAGACTCCCTTCAACATAGACACATATGCGTACGCATAGAGATATACGTTTGTGTGTGTATACATATGGGCTGGCTTCTAGGGCTGCCTACACGTGCTAGCGGAGCGCAACCCGCAGCCAACTGGTTTGTCAGCCCACTTGCTGCTTGCAGACACACACACAGGCACACGCCCATACACATTTGTGTATATATTAGTGCGTGAGTATCTGCGCGCATATATGGGTATGTTATGTAATATAAGAGTATATCTGTTCTTCACGTAGAGAGGTAAGTATTCGTATATTTCTGTTTTGCCTGCGCACATGTGTGTCTACATATGTCCTGCCCCCGACGTGTGTCAACAGGTACACTTGTGTCAACTAGTTATTCTCCTGGCAAATAGACAGACGTGTATTATGTTGAATATATCCACATATGCAAGCATATATTCACATGTATGTATACGCACATATGTTCATATATACACGTCTGCAGACGTACGTGTAGATTTATCGACGCATATACATATATATACATATCTACACATTGCCGCACAGAAAGATGTAATAAGTTGGTGGACAGCGCCACTTGTCAAAGACAGACGCCGGAGAAGGCCTGGGGGTGACAAAACAGGCATATAGAGAGAGAGAGGCACATGCACATATATATATATATAGGGGTGAATGCGTAGAGGCACACAACCGCCAGTATCTGCGTACCAAAGAGTGGCAGAGGTATAGAGGAATAGGTTTGTAGACAGCTGGAGAGAGCTAGAGATACACAAATATATATATATATATATGTATATATATGTATGAATATTTGTACATATATTTGTGAGCACCCGTAGATGTATTCACGCATGCGTTACTTCAACTCTCGGTGTCCTTCTCTCTCTTTCCATATATATATATGTATATGTACACATGCATGCGCCTCTCTTTATACATGTATATGTATATGTAGACATGGATAAAAGCTCGTCGTTCGTAGACATATATGTATATATACATGTCCTTGAAAGGCCACATAAAGAAGTGCATGCTGCATACGTGTGCATACAACTGTACACGCGGACACATACTTTCCCCGTCTCTCTTGCTCATAGACACAAACGTACACACATTGACGGAGACGCGCATATACACGGGTGAAGCATCCTAACAGGAAGTAGTTCGTTATATACATACACGGATAGACATATATACCTATATATATACGCACACGTAGACGTATATGTATCCATTTGATATTATATACATATGTATAGATACACTTCCACACATATATACATATATATATGGAATCGCACAAGTGTACGCCCATATGTATCTTTTAGCAAGGACATGTTTCCATATATATATATATATATGTATGCCCATATAATATGAATATATATGAAGACAGAGAAACATATATATATATATTGAGAGAGTCCTCGTAGAAACATAAGAGAAATGTACGTACAAAGGTCCAGCATACACGTGTGTAGCTGTAGGTAGAGAGGAAGATGTGCTGGTCCTTGTGGAGCAGGTCGAGAAGATACAGAAGGACAGCAGATAGAGACTGAAGACGATAAAGAAGACGAGAAATGGAACGCGGGGCAAATGAAGAAAAAGGAGGAAACGAACGCAAACGAAGGGAAGAGGAGAAGGGGAAGACGAATCGAAGACGAATCGGACCTTCCTCGAGCTTGCTGGGAAGCACAGCCATCACGTTGCCGACGCGAGAGAGAAACTGGAAGTCCAGCGGTATCTGCAGCAAAAACAGCAATATATGCAATCTCTCCCTAATCCTTCAAGCAGAGAAAGACGCGCACATGCATACATATACATACATATATATAGAAAGAGATAGACAGATACACCGATAAATAGAGACACATATATATATATATATATGTAGATGTCTATATATAGAGAGAGACACACATATACATATATATATATATATGTAGATGTCTATATATAGAGAGACACACATAGAGATATATATAGAGAGATGTCTATATATAGAGAGACACACATATAGATATATATAGAGAGATGTCTATATATAGAGACACACAGACATATAGATAGATAGAAAGAGAAGCACACACGTATATACACGTATGTATAGGTCTTATCTGCAGGTGGATAAACAAGTTACATAGAAATGTAGGTCCCCAGTCATCTACAGAGAGATAGACGGAAGCGAGGAGAAACAGAGAGGCCTGCGTGAGTCGCGACGGCCCTCACTATACGAAGAGTCAGTTTCGCAGATGAATTTCCGTACGTCGTCTTCTCTTCAAAGAAGAAGGCAGCAGAGAGACGGAGGAAATCTTTGTTCACACGCGTTTTCTGCTGCTGCTGCTACTGCAGCAGGACACACACGTTTACAGACAGACCCGCAGACGTGGTACAGGTACGTGTGTGTTATCGATAAAAATGTACGATACTACTCCTATTTTTGTGTTCATGGAAAGACGTAGAAAAGTCCTTACACTCATGCAGACGGATACGTATGCAGACACTGAGGCAGCCAGGCACACCTACATATAGAGATACAGAAGAAAAGAGAGAGAGAAATAGCGCGCACGTGCATATATAAATATCTGTGCATGCATGTGTGGAGGTTCGCAGCGATATACCGGTGGTTCAGGACTTCTGTGTATATTACACGTGTGTGGGCCCACACATCGATGCAGAGTACTTCTTCTTGTCCCCTTCCTTCTCTCCGGAATGTTTCGCCTTCTTTTCTGTTGCTCTCTTTCTGTCTTCTCCAACGTGCGCACGCATATACACACGGATGAACGGTTGTATTGCAAGGCTGCTGGAGCGCCACACACAACAGCAACAGCAGCAGCACGTCCTGCAGCAGCAGCTTCTTCTTTTCCTCTTCGTGTCGCCTCTCTCTATCGAAGTGGTTCCCTTCAAAGTGTACACACACAGAGATAGTTACACACATATGAAGTATGAGAGACAGAGAAAGAGGGGAAGAATCGGCACACATATGCACATATATATATATATATGTATATGTTTACGTGTAGACAGACACATGCAACAGAATACCAGGTATTGCCCATCAGCAGTAGATATACGAATATATACATACATATATGTATACGCGTACAATATATAGACATACATACATATATGTACGTATGTATATGTGTGCTTACCTATAGATCTGTGAATATAAAAGTTCTCCAGTATGTATATAGAAATTTTCACGTGTATAGATATCTGTATATACGTACATACGCAGGTAATGGTATACTTACATGTATTTAGTTCCATGACGGAGGAGCGCAACAGTCTTGCTGCATCCCACGTTTTTTTTATATTCTCGCCGAGGTAGCCACACGAAGAGATGAATACGTACGTACGTAGGTATGTAGACATGTATGCACGCGTGTGTATATGCATGTACGTACGGCTGTACGCATGCATATATGTGTGTTTATGTATGTGCACCTATCTACGTATGTATACGTATGTATACTTAGTACACATTTTCATACATATGGGGAGGCGCAGGAAGAGGGACAGGCGCAGGTATGCTACGTAGACAAATACATGTGTATAGGTACGTCTACACATTTACATACATATATTAATGCATGCAGCTGTATCATCCACAGCGGTTGATGTATATATATATATATATATGTATATATATATATATATATATATGTACGCCAACTAATATATATATATATATATAGGGAGAGAAATGAAGAGGGAAAGTCACAAGTATGTTACGTATACAGATACATGTATATACGTACGTTTACATATATATATATATATATGTGCATGAAGCTGTATCATCCACGGATGTAGACCTACATATATATCTAAATATATCTACAAATATGCCTATATATATACGGATAGAGGGGAAGAGAGACAGACACAAGTATGTTACGTGTAGAAATAGATGTATATGCGTACGTCTACATATACAGATATATAAACGCTTGAAGTTGTATCATCTACAGAGGTAGGCGTCCATTTATATGTACATACAGGGGGACAGACACATCTACAGACGCGCGTGCTTTCTTATACGAAGCCAGCCGCAGAGACATGCACATATATTTATATGCATGAGACGCAGGGTACCTGTGTCTCATAGATGCCTTTCGCGTGGGGAAGGAGCATCGCAGGAAGTTTATTTTTTTCTTGTTGGAAGAAATTTTCAGAGATATCAACCTGCCAGAGGCGTTGCTGCTGCATGCCGCGCGGAAGGACAAAGGCTCCCGTCAGCGGTTTGACAAGCATCTCGTCGGCTGCTGTGTGCTCTTCCTCCCGCTGTCGCTGTCCCTGCTGCTGTTGCTGTCGCTGCTCCTGCTGCTGCAGCATCTCGAGGCTGCTGCTGCACGTCGTATTAACGAACAGCTGTCTGTACACCCGAACGGGGACGCAGAAGAAGCTGCTGCAGCCTGCGACTGTGACGCGGCAGTGAAAGAGGCTCAGGTCCTACAGCAGCAAAAAGGGAAAGCAGCAAGAAGGATGACAGAGATGGAGGAGGAGAAGGGCACGGAGAAAGGGAGGAGGATATGCAGACGAGGACGAAGAAGAAGACGAAGAAGAAGGGGCAGGAGAAGACAGAAGCACAGGACAAAAGAAACGATGTAGACAATAAGAAATAGCGACGGCAGAGCAGGCTGGTGCGTATACATACGTCTATGTATGCATCTGTCAACACAGCTCCAGACACATATATATATATGTGCATATATATGGATGTACATACACATATATACATATATATATATATATATATATTGGAAAGAAGAGAGAAACGAAGCAGAGAAAAGAAGAAAACGATGCTGACATCTGATAAAATTAGGGTCCGGCAGAATGGTGTGTACACATGTGTGTACTTATGTATCTATCTACACAGCTATAGCTATGTATATATGTATATGTGTTTACATTATATATATATATGTATGCATATGCTTCTCAAAGTAATGTACGCAGCACGAGAGTATACTTAGAGAGTGACAGCGAGGAGGCTGAAGAAGAGAAAGTGGAGAACCCGAACAAGCAGCAGAAGGCAGAGGAAGTGCAGCAGCTGGCAAGGGAAGAGGATGGAGAGCAGAAAGACATGAAAATGAAGAAGGCTGCAAATGTGAAGAACAGAAGAAAGACGTAAAGAAAAAAGGGACCCGAGCATCCGCAGCGTGGCCAAAAAACTCCCAACCGTGCAACACATTACAGACACGGAGGAGTCATATATATATATATATATGCATGCACTCCTACATGCATATACACCCATGTAAATATAATTATACAACCACGTAGAGACAAACAGACATCTACATATGTACATATATATGGATCATTACAGAGTCACATATATATATATATTACATATACCTATACAGACCCCTATGTATGTGAAGATACACGTACATATAAATAGATTGGGAGAGGGAGAAAGAGAAATGTACGCAGAAGCGTATATCAACTTGGACCCATAAATGACTGACTATATGTATGTCTGTACGAATGCACATATACAGATGTACGCGTGTGTACACAGGAATATAGACACATGGACAGGCCGCTACATACGGACATATATATATATATATATATATATATGTACATGCATATATTCGCTTACATACACACCAGCAACTACACATATATATATACACGTGCGCTTGTAGAATGTGTATATATATCCATATATTATATGTATGTGTAGGAAAATATATATAGAGAGAGAGGGAGAAAGGACACACAGAGATTTATACGCATATACACGTAAACAGGAGCAAATACGTATACCTAACATATGTACATATGAATATATATGTATATACATTCACGTGGATATTTACAGATAATATTCGTATCCAGAATCACTCTTCTAGAATCTGTTCCCTTCACCTGGTGTGTATGTACGTCTGAATATATATATATATGTCTACCGCCCTGTCCGTCTATATCGCTTCGGATCTATCCATATACACGTATATATGTACATGTATATACATATGTCTACATATATATGTCGCACCTCTTTGTACCCAAATTTGTATGTATATGAATGTATATCTACCTGTCTGCCTCTCTTTCTCTCTCTCTCTCTATATATATATATATATTTGTCTGCGTCTCTACGTTATGTGTATATGTATAGAGAAACACCTGGAATGGAGTGTGTGTATACGTAAATATCGATATACCACATATATATATATACGTACATCCATACCATATGTATACATGTATATATATACATATATATAGAGAGAGAAAGTAACCCGGTATAGGGTGCGCAGACATGTATATATCTATGTAGTATATATATATGTATATATACATATGTATATATATATATATATATGTATGTATATATATATATGTGTATCTATATAAAGAGAGAAAGAGGGAGACAGCAAACTATAGTGGGGTGTGTACATATGGAAATACCTATATACTATATATGGACACACATATATATACATATATATATATATATATAGAGAGAGAGAGAGAGAGATGCGTTTTCTGCGAGGAAAATAGAACAGATGACGCAGTTTAAAAGGCGAAGTGTCCTTTCAACCCGTCAGGAAGTTACATACACACACACACGTCCATCCTACCTACACACAAACCTCTGCATGCAACAATTCACGCATACATATAGATACATAGGAGTCGAAAGCACGCGTCCCACTTCTGATTCATACTCACTCAGACATGCATATATGTATAGACACGCTTACGTGTATGTATAGATGCAGATATATAGAAGTACACCTATCACAGTATGTATACGTACGTGTGTTTACATTCACACATACAAATAAATACATATCTATATGCGTGTATGTAAGGGTAAATAGAAGAGTAGGTGGGGAAGAGTTGTCCTTCGGTCATACTTGAGGATCCCGTTCGAAGTCAAGGAGGTGCCAAGGCTGCGTCAGAAGAAGCGAAAGTTGGTGAACTGAGAAGTGCCACTTTTTCAGCAACGCCGAAATGCCAGGGTGCTGCTGAAAGGGCAGCAGGCTCGGAAGCCTCGTCGACAGCCGCGGCAGCAGCTGCAGCCGTCGGACCTTCGTGAGACGCAATTGCTGAAGCACAAAACAGAAGAAGAAGAAGAGACAATAGTAGGATGTGGACGTATGTGGTGCGTATATACGTATGTGTGTTCAACGACGGTGACCAACGAAAAAGCCTCATGAGACGCAGCTGCTGAGGCAGAAAACAGAAGAGTACAAAGGCAGAGAATAGAAGGGAAGAGCGTCCAGGAGGTCAACGCCGCTAAGACAGAGACCTGCGAAGAGGCAGAGACGGGGAGACGGGGAGTACCGAAGAAGACGCAACAGACGACAAGAAGGGAAGCTACGAGCAGCAAGTGGAAACTGAAAGAGACGCAGAGACAAAAGAGGGGTGGAGCGCCAATCAGGAAGCGTGTAAGGAGGAGAAAGTAGGGGGGACCGCGGATAGCACTCACTGCGATATATTGCACCTCCACATAAATTTGTGTATAGTCGCGTGTGTATAGACACCTGCGTACACACACATAGAGAGAGAGACAGAGAGGGAGGTTTCCATGTCAGTACAGACAGATAGATAGAGATACATATTTGTGGATAGTATTTGAAAGACAGATGGACCGATACTAACAGAGAGATATAGCCAAATAAATCTAGACAGGGAGACAAATGTGGATAGATAGGTAGATAGGTGTATAGCCCACATACACAGAGACATAGCTAGGCAGTTAGACAAATACACAGATAGACAAATATAGATAGATATAGATACGTGCACATAGATGTGGATAGATGTGGATAGATGTGGAGAGATATAGTTAGATATAGATGGGTATAGGTATATATATAGGTATTGGTAGATAGACATTGATGGACAGATATTGATAGATAGATATAGACACAGATATACGGATTTAGATAGACAAAGATAGATAGAGAGAAACACAGACGGACAGATATGGATGTATCTATAGGGCTACAGAGAGGCCGATATATAGATACATAGATGCAGATAGATAGACACACACATTGACAGATAGAAAGCTACAAGTACCGACCTGTAGATATATATACATATGTGTAGATGAATAGATAGAAAGAGACAGACATAGAGCGACACTTTGATATACTGATAGATACAGAGAGATTGGCAGTTAAATAGACAGACATAGGTGAACAGATGTAGTTAGATTGACAGATACATATATAGATATGTGGATAGATAGATGCGTATCCTCTTCTGCCGGCGCAGCTTGAGCGTTTCAGTCACATACACGTGTATATATATAAATGTTTGTATGTACGTGTGTGTGTTTATACGTTGCTACGGACCGAGCACAGAGATACATACGTATACGTATTTCCCTGCATATACCTATACTTGTACATACATATATGTATGATCATAGATGAATACTCATATGTATAGATGTATGTATATGTGGGCCTTGCTGGTCGTTTTCGAGGAAGACGGCGTCGACACACATATACGCAGAGGTGCAACTACGATTTCGCTTCAAGTATGAGACTCAACATATACATATACATACATACATATCCTTTGTATACTTCCATAGATATATATATATATATATGCGCACGTTTATATACGGATTGAGAGTAGCTTAGGTGGATATGCACTTCAGTGTTGCTGGTGTATATTTTGTATCGGCCTTTGAGAGGGAAACGTCTGCATGTAGGGAGTCTGACGCAGCATTTCTTACGTCTTCTCTGTACTCCTGCCAGATCTTCTTCTGTTCGACAAGCCACGAAGGGAAGTCTTCCTTCCACAGTCTCTTCAACATCTTCCTTCTCTCCAGGAGACTGAGCTGCTGCTGCTGCTGCGCGCCGGCGGCTCGCGCTGTTTCTCTCTCTGCCGCACACACACCACCCCCTCTTCCTTCTCCTCCTCTTCCTTGTTGAGCGCCTTCTCCCCGCTCTTCTGCATCCCCTCTTGGGGTGCTCTCGAACCTCCCGGTCTGCGTCGAGCAACTGCCTTCTTCTCCGTTGCTGCTGTTGCTGCTGGCTGGCGTCGTCAGCTTCCCTCCTCCCGCCGTCGTAGCTTCTGCCTTTCCCTGCTGCGTCCCCACGTCGTCGCAGTCGCTGTCGCCAACACCTCCTGCCGCTACGGCGTCTCTGCCTCTCCTCCCGTCCCTGTCGCTGCTTCCCCAGCACGTGCTGCTGCTGCTGTTCCTTCTCCGCTTCGCGTTGCTGCTGCTGCTGCTTGCTTCTCCTTCTCTGTTGCCTGCGCCGCCGCCGGTTTTGCTGCTGCTGCTGTTTCTGCTGCTGCTCGGTTTGAAGAACTGCTGAATACGTGTCTGCCGTGGGTCGCTCGCTGCCTGCTGCTTCTTCAGCCACTCAGGAACTGCAACGGCAGGGATGGGGTTCGCCAGGCCCTGCTTCATAGCAGGGATGCACAGCAATTTCTGCAGCTGCACGTGCAGCCGCTCCGCGTAGTACTGCCAGTCGATCAGCTGCCGGATATCGATCTCCCCTAGGGACGAAGTTCCTTCTTCAACGACGCCCCCCCCCGCCCACCCCGCGGCAGCAGCAGCACCGGGTCTGCCCCGTCGACCACCGGCAGCAGCGTGGCCCTCCCCAGCAGCAGCAGCAGCCACAGCAACGCTTCTTTCATCTGTTCGACGGAAGGGGAGGAGGCCTTTCTTCTCTTCACTTCTCCCTGCGCCCTGTCCTCTCTCGCTCTGCGTCGCGACCCGTCCCTCTTCCTTTTTCCTCTCTCTCTGGCAAACCTGCCGCTGCTGCTTCTGCTGTTTTCCCTCCTCCTCGTCTTCTTCTTCCTCCACCACCCTCTGAGGTTGCCAGGCGTCGTCCGCGTGCTGCAGCGGCTCGCGCTCCTGTTGCTGCTGCGACTGCTTGCTGTTGTGCGACAGGCGCAGCCACTTGGCGTAGTAGAAGGCCTTTGTCTCGGGGTCGGAGCGGAAAAGCTGCACCGGCACCGCCCGGGCCGTTTTCTCCGCCGTGGGTGGGTGACTAACGACGAGGTACTGCGTCGCCACGGGCGCGTCTGACAGGTAGGAAGAATCGCGCAGCAACTCGGCCAGTCTCTTTCCCGTTGTGATGGACATACTTTTGCCGAGAATTTGACTTCTGACCGGCTTTCCGAGGACTTTCTTTGTGACCAGCAGTTCCTGGACTTCTTCGTCGTCCTCGACGGCAGCTGCCTGGCTCTCGAGCAGCAGCTGGTACCGCGCCGCAACGTCTGCTGCTGCCCGGTACGCCTCCGCTTTGCTCCGGCCTCGGATCAGCTGAGGAAAGACCTCTTCTTGGAAAAGTTTGATAAATTGCAGTTCCCCGCGGCGCTTCAGTTCAAATCCTTTCAATTCTGCGATCGACCCGTCCTTCGCGTAAATGACGTATCTGTCATATCACAAAAAAGTCTCCGCCACACCAACACATGTAGTACACGTTGACAGCCCGCAGCCACCTGCACATATATATATATATATATATATATGTAGAGAGAGAAGGAAAAAAAGGTTCTCCAGCACATCCATAGAAGGAAGAGACAGTTTTTAGCCGTCGCACTCATGAAGAAAGAGCGAACGTCAAAAGAATGCTCCTGCAGCACGCCCACACTTGTAGTCAACGCAGACAGGCATCCGTACTTACATATAGAGAGACAACGAATAAAAGTAGTAGTCCACCACATCTGTAGAAGGTGTACATACCCGCAGACGGTAGGTTGTGCGTGGAATGAAAAGCAGAAGGGACTGGTGGAAGGGCGGGGGGCAGGGGTGGGGGAAGGGTGGAAGGACAACACAGATAATCCGGTCTACCAGAAACGCACACGTACATACATATATGCAGAAGGAGAAGTGAGACATCGAGCAATATACAGACATATACTTGTGCAGGAATATACGCGAAGAAGCATCCACATCTACATATACATATATGTATAGACTAATATGTAGACATAGAAGAGAGACATCGGGCAATACACAGAGATGTATTCCTTGTGCAGGAATACATGCGAGGAAGCACCTATACATACACGTGTGTAGACCGCTACGTAGACATAATTACGTAGATCTATTTTGTACAAATGCGTGGGTACACATGTGGAAAGAAGTAGATATGTATGTATCCGCGTGGAGGTGTTTGTCCCTATAGGTACACGTACGTATACGTATGTAGAGAGGCACGGGTGTGTGTATGTGGTGGGCGAGGAAGGTACAGAGAAAGCGACAGAAAAAGGGAGAAAAATGTGAAGCGCAGAGATAACATGGGGGACGAAGCGAGCAAGAAATAGGCGAGAAAGTGTCTGTAAACCGACTCGTGCCGAGGACACACACACACATGCACATAGTGAGACGAGACAGGAGCCCAGGGGGAGACGGGGGGAGAACAGACGGCGAGAAAGGGAGACGGGGACAGAGAGACGGACATACAGCGAGACAGTGAGAGGAGGGAATACGTGCAGAAAGGGTGGTAGCGGGCCCCCCCCGTGCACACGTAACGCATGCATCTCGGTGTGTGCTCATATATTACGCGTGAGTGAGGAGAAGGCAGGCAAGACAGGCACACACTCGATGCATGGGAGGCCCTTGCGCGCATCGCTGTATACGTAGAAATGTATAGGGACGTAGACGAGAAGGAGAGAAGCAGACACCTTGCAAAAAGTGGACAGTCTCATGAAGAAACAACGGCAGATATGGGCACGCATGCGTCTCAGACTTCTACGAGCGGCGCGCATGCAGAAAGACGACAAAAAACATCAGTCCATCTACATGAAGTTGCAGGCGAGAAGACGAAACGCCAACGCAGCAGTTATTCTCTAAAAGCTGCTGTCCACCCTGTCTTGCAGATGCAGGGAAGTTGACCTTCACATCACGCCACGCATATACCAGCACGTACCTCTACTACGTTTACACATGCACGCACACAGATATTCACATATACATATATATCTGTTTCTATACAAGTACATATATATATATAGACGCACGCACACAGGAGCACACCCAGCTACACATATATTTACATATACGCATGAACGCACCCAAATATACATATATACACATATACCTGTTTCTCTACGAGGATACATGGATATATATACATATATGCACGCAGACAAGAACACATCCAACTACACATATATATGCATATACACATGAACGCACTCAGGTATATATATATGAATGTTTGTATACGTGCATATATGCATATATATGTACACACACGCACACAAGAACACACCCATACATATATATATATATATACGTGAAGAACATCACGTGTTTGTATTACTGTGTATACACATACGTGTACATATATATACATATATGTGGGAGAGAGAGAGAGAGCTCCTTGTCTTTCTCCGTCTGTGTGTACATTCGGGCAGTCACGCAGACCCCGGCGCATGCAGCGGTATCCGCGTTTCTCTCCGCGACCGCGCACGCATGCATGCACGCCTGTATACATATACGTACGTTTGTGTGTGCACACGTATATATACGTGGGTGAGGAAATCAAACTAGACATGTACCCACGTGTGGCCACTTCGAAATTCCTTGCACGCGTACGCATATATGTACAGAAGCAACAAGGCTGCTCTACAACCTGCGAGGAAAACGAAGATGCAGAGGAATTAATTCAGCGGCATGCAACTTTGCATGCGTGTGTTTTCACTGGGAAGTCCACCTCTTCTCTCGTTCTCTTCCCCTCCACAACTATCCCCGCAGACATTTACATACACATATATATATATATATGTATGAGAGGCAGACAGACAGAAAAACACATATATATATATATATATTTATTTATTTAGAGAGAGAGAGACCGACACACACACACACACAAGAACACACAAACAAATACAGATATGCACACACACACGCACACACACACACACACACACACACACAACTATATGTATATGTATAGATGCATACAGACGACCTGGCTATATGTGTGTCTGCAGTTATACAGGGAAGAGTCGGAGCACCGCCTGTACAGCCGTGGGAAGAAGTGTTTGTGTCTCTAGAAGAGAAAGGAAAAACGGAAGGGACGTACATAAACATGCATGCGTCAGCTGCGGCACGTTGCCACTTTTACGGAGGCAGACGTGTCTCCGTGGAGGTTGTCTCAGCGGGGAGTTAACACGTCCACTTTCGCTTCCTCTTCAAGAAGACGCATGCGTGTTTCCATATTTTGCCATTCATACGGACACACACACACATATATATCCTTTTTCATCTCTCCCGCTTTCTCCTACTTTTGTTGCTCTCGTCAATCCTTTCTTTGTCTTTGCTGTGAAATGACGCATGCGTATCCATACGACGGTGCTATCTACGAGGCCACACCCGCACATACACATATAAATTTATATTTACATACATATATAGAGAGAGAGGCAGAGTCCTCCTTGGTGCCCCTGTCTTCTGCTACTTTCCATGTTTCTGCTGCCTCTTCAAAACGACGCATGCATATCCATATATTGCCATTCACAGGGCCAGACAGGTATATACATATATATAGATTCTTTCCTGCTTTTTGTCCCTTTCCCCTGCTTTTCTTCCTCTTCCCATACTTCGTCTCCTTCTCCTTCACTTCGTTTGTTCTGCAGTACCTGCGGACTTCTTTGAAGTGCCGTGAAGTTGTTGACGAAAAGCAACGTACGCGAGGGAGAGAAGGAAAACCAGCAACGTGAAAGACATGCATGCCCATTACTTCTTCTTCGGCTACTCGATTCCACAACTTCCTTCGTCTCAACTGCATGCTTCCCTCCCTTTCCTTCGATTTGGATTTCCAGATCTTGCTTCGCTTCGTATGTGCGTGTGTGGGTGTACTGGCTTCTCTCTGTCTCTGTCTCACTCTTCTGTGGCTCCTCCCTTCCTCTTCTGTTCTGCTGCTGTTCCTGCTGCTGCTGCTGCTCGCCAAGCGTTCCGTTTCTGCTGTTCCTTTCTCTTCCGTTTCCTCACCCGTTGTCCTCTTCCCCTCCCATTCTCCTTCTCTCGCCTACGTCTCGTTCTGCGCCGTCTCCCCGCTGCCCTGGCGAGCTTCTTCGCTGTTTCTTGTGAGAGCACAGCAGTGGCGACAGCGATGGTGGGGCACGGCTACCTATTTCTCTCTCTTTCGATGTGTGGGGACGCCGGCGTGTTCCTCTACGTTGTCTTTGTCTTTTCCCTCCGATTTCCTCCTTTTTTTCTGTCCCTTCGCTGCTTCTCTCCCGGTTTCCTTCTGTTTGCTGCGTTTCAAGGCGTACCGTTTCTTGAGGAGTTCCTCGCTCTTCTCGCTGGCCGGGAGGAAGATCGCGCGCCAGGGGCCGTCCAGTTCGAAGAACACTTCGTTCCGACTTTCCTGCAGAAACTGCATGCGGTCGGCGTCATATCGAAGGTACTGGTGGTTCGTGAACCGGCGAGAAACTTCGTAGTTCAAAACGGTCGTGGGGAACTCGAACGTGAACTCCTTCCCTCCGTCTTTAGTGTGGAACAGATACTTTTGCGGAAACGCGTGCGGCAGCATGCACCAGATGCCGTCGGTATCGAGCTCCAGAGACGTCCCCAGGCCGTCGACCATTCTTCTGAAGTCCGCAGCAGAGAAGCGGGAAGCAGCAAAAGGGACACAAACAGGCGGCGCGGGTAGGGCAACTGACGAAGAAAGGGAGGACCCGAAGCCAAAGCGAAGAAGCCGCAAAACGCAGAAGGAGACGCGTGAAGGAGGCGTGAAAAGGGCAGGGAAGGACAGAAATGATCGCGAAGGAAAAAAGGGGAGACGCACACGACCGCTCTTCAGATGTGAAGAAGAGCAGACGAAGAGACGAGAAATTCGAGAGACGAAGAGAAGACAGACAGAACGGACGAATCCGAGAAAAGAAAGTTGAAGGACGGAAGTGGGGCAGAGGGACGTAAATTAAGAACGTACACACATGCACGTGCACACGCATGCGTTCTCTCTTTGGGCGTATATTTGCGTGTATCTACCGACTTATGTGTGTGTACCTACGCATGCGTGTATGCATGCACATATATATATATATATATATATATATTAAATGTATGTAAATATCTACAGGGGGGGGGGAGATAGACAACGCTACCCAGATGTATATACAGAAAGAGAGAGAGAGTGCAAGACGTAGAACTCAATAAATATAGGCAGATATAAATATATGGAGGTATAGATAAATAGAGGTCTAAATAGATAGACACAGATGTATATATAAACATAGACAGAGTGAAAGAGAGAGGGAGAAAGACATAGGAATAGGTAAGTATACGTAGATATATATATATATATAAATAAAGAGAGAGGGAGGTACTATTGAATATATATATATATATATATATATGGAGAGAGGGGTAGACACAGACACAGATATACATATAAATATAGACATATATATATATATATATGTATTTAGAGAGGGAGAAACTAGAAGATGTACATGTAGAAAGTTATAGATTGACGTGGATGTATATTGATAAACGCAAATAGTTCCATACGCGGATAAGTAGATATGGAAGGATTGATATGAATATAGACAGATATAGGTAGATAGATAGACAGATAGATGTAGACGAATAGATAGAGACAGACACACCTACATAAGTGGACAAATAAATAGATAGACGTGTTAAGAGACACACGTTGATATACGAGATAGACGTAGATGAAGAGATATAGGCAGATATAGACAAATATACAAGAGACGCATGCAGATACATTGACAAACAAATAATTATAAATGCAAGCAGAGAGCAGTACGGCTATGCGCAGAGAGATAAAGATGTAAATAAAGATAGCTAGATATAGGTAGACATAAATAGATAGATAGATATAGGGAGATATAGGTAGATAGATGTAGGCAGATGTAGATGAATACGGATAGATAGATATAGGTAGATATAGATAAACACAGATAGATAGATATACGCAGATATAGGTAGATAGGTAGAGGTAGATATAGATACATACAGGTAGGTAGATATAGGTAGATATAGATGGATAGATATAGGTAGACATAGGTAGATAGATATAGGCAGATGTAAACGAATAAAGATAGATAGATATAGGTAGATATAGATAAACCCCGACAGATAGATATACGTAGGTATAGATAGATAGATATAGGTAGATATAGATAAAAACGGATGGATATATATACGCAGATATAGATAGATAGGTAGAGGTAGATATAGATAAAAACAGATAGAGAGATATACGTAGACACAGATAGATATATAGAGGTAGACATAGATACATACAGGTAGATGTATACAGGCAGATATAGATAGATAGAGGTAAATATAGATAGATAGATATAGGTAGACATAAATGGATAGATAGAGGTAGGTATAGATACATACAGATAGATATAGGTACATATAGGTAAACACCCACACACAGAGATATGTAGAGGTATCGATGAATAGGGCGATATCAATGTGAAGAGACACAGGTTGATAGTGATACAGACAGAAAGTAGATAGAAGATGGAATAGATAAACACAGATAGATGGGTGTAGGTAGACGTTCAGGTGGACACGCATCTTCGTAGTTTGGCCATAAATAGATGAAAACGTAAAGAGATACACACTGATAAAAAGTGATATACATACAGAGATAGATATAGACAGAGACACATATGTATAGATTCAAATGTACAGACACATACACAGACTGCTGCGGATAGATGAAGATGAAGGCAGGCGGACAGAAATACGCATATAAATACAGGCGGACAGATAGGACGTTGGAGGTACAGGTGGATATGTTTGGAGGCAGACGTGTATAGACAGGTAGACGTGGGTGCAGATAGATAAGGCACAGACATAGACAAAAGGAGATAAATAGACATATGTGTAGACACGTATAGACACGGGATACTATGAAGTGAACAACCCCAGCGCAAGTAAAGATGTAGACATACATACACACAGATGGACAGGGTGGACCGACGCATAGACACACGAGCATATATATACATAGAAACGACGACCAGTAGACAGGGTGAACGGATAGACAGACCCGCAAATATATATACATCTATGTATGGACGACGCCTAGTAGCCACACCGTACGTATATTTGGGTGCAGGAGAAGTAGACACGCGCACACATATATATATATATATATATATGTATACACATGCTGAGGACGACCACCAGTAGACACACCGTACAGAGATATGGGTGCAGGAGAAGTAGACACCAACATATGAATTTATATAGGACGACCCCTAGACAGAGCACGGGCCGGGACAAGAGACAAGTAGGGAAAAAGAGAAAGTTGTGGAAGGTGGGAGACAGACGTACTTGGCCATGTGAATAATATCTGCGCCCTGCTTCGTCACGACCGCTCCCATCTGCAGAGAGTACCAGCGAGCTGCTTCGCGCTTCACGTAGCCATAGAAGGAGTTCAAGATACACTTGTGTGCCAGCTGCAGAGAGTCGTTCAATAAAATTACGTCCTGTGTGCGACATGCAGACAAAGCAGCACGGGCAGACGCAGCGAAACAGCAGCTCCAGCAGCAGCAGCAGGGGGAGCAGCAGCAGCAGTGGCAGCAGACAGTTGCTGCGGCAGCAGCGACAGCGACAGCAGCAACAGCTACAGCGACAGCAGCGACAACAGCAACAGCAGCAAGACTGGCAGTTCAGCGCGAGCAACAGCCGCAGAAGGAGCGCGGGAGCGGTGGCGCCAGCAGCGGCCGAGAGAGAGATAGAAAGGACCGCCGCAGCAGCCATTCCAGAGGAGCGACAGCAGCAGCAGCAGCAGGAAGGACGTGCGCCAGATCCCTCCGGCAACAGCAACAGCAGTTCACGAGCAGCAGCACCGGAACATTCGGCAGCAGCAACAGCAGCCACAGCAACTGCAGCAGAACGTGAACCGCCACACGTGTCTGTCTGCGGAGTTGTGCACAAACGCAGACAATCTTCTTCTGCTCCCACACATAACCAACTGTCTATCCAAACGGATTAATATATACACATATATGTATGTAGAGAAATATCTCGAATTTATACATACATATATATGTGTATACATATATAGACACACATAAACGCATAGAAATGTGATGTGTAGACATATACATGCGAATGAGTCTATTACTGCGTTGCAGATTTTGAAGGGCAGACTTGTGTGTTTATATGTATGTTGTGCCGTGTACGTGTCTCTGAGGGCAGGTACCTGTGGGAGTGCTGCAGCGCGGCCACGCGAGAAACCGCAGCAGCAGGACCAGCGTAGCAGCAGCAACAGGACGCCGACGGCAGCAGCAGCAGCCAGGCGCATCAGAAGCAAGGGAAGGAGAACACAGCAGCAGCAGCAGCAGGACTGTCTCAACCACCGGAGGATCACACGCGCCTCAACCAGGGGCCCAGCAACAGTAACAGAAGAATACGAAGCAGTAGCAGCAGCACAGACAACGCAAAAACAATAGCAGCAGTAGTAGCAGCAGCAATAGCAGCAGCAGCAATGGCAGCAGCAGCAGCAGTAGCAGCAGCAGCAGTAGCACCAGCAACACCAGTAGCAACAGCAGCAGTAGCGGTAGCAGCAGTAGTAGTAGGAACAGCAGCAGCAGGGACAGGAGGCTGAGACAGCCTTGCAGCAAGGCGTGGAAAGCAGCCGATGCTGTTGCGGTTGCTGGTACACTGACAGGAGTGGCTGGGGAAAATACACAAACTGCAGCAGCAACAGCAGCAACGCATGCAGGGGGCATGCAGCAGCAGCAGCAGCGCGGCCGTGTAAGAAGTAGACAGCTGGTGCAACAGCCGTGAACGAATCTCGCGAGTTCTCTATGTGAAGTGCAGCAAACAAAGCAGGTGTCTTCCCCTCTAGTTTCCTTTTCTTCTGCGTCTCCTTCATTGTGTTGGCTTCCTCGTTTCACTCTTCTTTGTCTTCCCTCTGTGTGTCTCTCTCTCTTCTTTCGTTGCTTTTAGCCCCCCGTCCACCTTTCTTCTGTTCTTCTTCCTGCGCGTCCTCTTCCTCTCCTCTCCTCTCCTGCTTCGGTAGGCCCCTTCCTGGAGGCCCTTCTCGCCCGTCGAAGGGTAAACTTTTTCTCTCTGCTGTCCTCGTGTTATTACGGCATGAAGACGCGCCTACATCTGCCTCTTTCTTCGCTTGAAACGCCGCGCCCTCTGCCTCCAGTCGGTGCCGTAGTTTCTCCGCAGCTTTTAGTTTCTTCTTGAAAACGTACCGACGATCGCGGAATGCCCGGACCGTATCTACGTAAAACGGATTCTCCCGTTGGCACACTATTGCCTTCTGGTCGACCTCCTGCATGCGACCCCCAGCAGCAGCAGCAAGAAGAAGAAGTCATGGAGCAGGCATACAACAGGCAGCAGCAACAGCAGCAGCAGCAGCAAGAAGAAGTCATGGAGCAGGCCTGCAACAGGCAGCAGCAACAGCAGCAGCAGTAGCAAGAAGAAGTCATGGAGCAGGCCTGCAACAGGCAGCAGCAACAGCAGCAGCAGTAGCAAGAAGAAGTCATGGAGCAGGCATGCAACAGGCAGCAGCAGCAGCAAGACGAAGAAGAGGTCACGGAGCAGACGTGCAACAGCCAGCAGCAACAGCACCAGTAGCAGCAAGACGAAGTCATGGAGCAGGCCTGCAACAGGCAACAGCAACAGCAGCAGCAGTAGCAAGAAGAAGTCATGGAGCAGGCATGCAACAGGCAGCAGCAACAGCAGCAGCAGCAAGAGGAAGCCACGCAGCAGGCATGCAACAGGCAGCCGCAACAGCAAGAAGAGGAAGAAGTCACGGAGCAGGCGTGCAACAGGCAGCAGCAACAAAAGCATAAAAAAAGAAGTCACGAGGCAGCACCAAGACGCACGCCCAACGTACAGCAATATATACATATATATATATATACAAACGTATGGAAAAGCGTTCCATACATATATACGTACGTGCACATCTGTCCCTGCGATGCGTGTGCATGTGCGTGTGTGTCCTTCTCTCTATATATAGATATATATATAGATATATATATATGCGGACTTTACATACGTAGAGCTGCGTATGCTGCTGTGTAGAAGTATAGATGTGGTTTGCTGTTTGTATTGCCGGTGCTGCGTGGTGGTGGAGACTTATGACTCTGTTTTCACTTCTGTTTCTTCTGCGTGTATCTGTCTTCTCTTTCGTCGCCTTTTGCTGACTCTTTGCATCTTCGTTTTCTTGTACGCCTTTAGAGAGAAGTCCTTCACAACTTTAACAAGTTCGAGATGTTTCTGTCGAAGACTGAGCTCGTTCCACGTCTTCGTGGTCCCGCTGCTTCCTCCTCCTCCTGCTGCTGTTGCGCCGCCATCTGCTGCTGCTGCAGGCAGTCTGCCTCCTGGTGCGCGAGCCGCTCCGGGCCTGGTGCTGCCGGCAGCAGCAGAGGAGGAGGAGGACGCAGTATATGCGGGAGAGACGTTTTCCACGTCCTCCGCGTCGAAAAGAAAGGCCTCTCGCTTCTCGTCTGCTGCTTCGTCTTCGTCTGCCTCTTCTTCGTCTTCTGCCTCCTCTTCGTCGGCGTGGCCTGCAAGGAAACTTCTCCCTCGCGGCTCCTGCTGCTGCTGCGACCGGCCGCGGCCGCTGCTGCCTCCGCCTCGCTGCTGCTGCTGCTGTGAGACGTCGAACAGTCTCATCTTCAACTTCTGCTGCAGCGGCAATATGTGGCCTTTGTCCGCAGGCGTCACGACCAACTTCCGACGCCAGAGCATGTGGCGCTGGCATATACTCGCTGCACTCGCAGTATCAACACAAACTCTCAACAGCTACGCCTCATTCCCTTAAGAGCAAAGGATATGCAGAAAGAGATACATAGATAGATACGGACATATATAGGTAGATATAGGTATATAGATGTAGATAGATATACATATAGATATAGATAGATTTATCTAGACAGATACGGGTAGATTGACAGGGAGGCAGATGTGGGTAGGTAGACAAAGGTAGATAGATACAGAGGTAGAATAAGATAGGTAGATATAGATAGATAGAGCGGTAGATATAGATAGATGGATGTAGATAGACGTAGATAAATAGAAAGATATAGGTAGGTAGATATAGACAGATATAGATAGGTAGATATTGATATGGATAGATAGGTAGCTATAGGTAGATGCTGAAGGGAAGAGAAGTGGGAACGTACGGAAAAGAGTCGTTTGTAGGGATACGTAGAGATATATACGTATGTAGAGACGGAGACAGAGATGTATACACACGTATACAGATATACACTCGTCTGTAGAAAAAAAAACACATATATATATACATATGTATGTACACAGGAAATATTGCTGTAGGCGTATACATGGGGGCGTACTTCCACATTTGTGAAAACTTCACACTAGCTTGTGTATATATACAGTCTCATATGCATGCATATATATGCGTATATAAGTAGACATATATACGCGTATAGGTAGCCGTAAATACACGACCATCTAGTATAAATGTGTAAGCATATATGCATATACGCCTGCAGGTACACACCCACATATTCTCGATATATATATATATATATATATAAGCGCGCCAACATATACATGCACGTATATATATATATGTATGCGTGCCAAGATATACATGCACATATATATATGTGTGTAAGCATATATTTGTATATACCAAGCGTATACAGGTATGTCTACGTACTAACGTAGGCATCTCTCAACATGCATAAATTTATGCGTACATATGCGCGGAGAGGGAAGGCGCAGGTTTGCCGAGTGGGAGGTGGAGCCGCGCTGTGTGTCACTTCCCCAACTATCCTCAGGCAAGCAGAAACACATGCGCTTCCTTTTCTCTCTCTATATATGTCTTTGTTTGCATATGTATATGTATGTATGAGACAGCAGGACGCGTAGAAGAAAGACGCGGCAGCAGTTTCCTACGAGTAGTAACTTGGTGTTCTGAGAAGACGCTCTGTCGAGGCGACTCTCTGCCGACTTGTTCCTTCGTTTCTTTTCCTACTTGTCACCTTCCTTTGAATTTACAAATTCTTCCCCTTTTATCGCTTTCTTCTATTACAAAACGTGGTCGTTTCTCTTCGCACACGTCAATATCACTGGAACTGCTTCTTGCCCACAAAGCGGCCACACTACAAGCAGCAGCGCCCTCTCAGCACCAAGCGGTGGAGAAAGAGCGGACACGAGCGGTATACAGACATGTATATATGTGTGAATGCATATATATATACACATACATATATACACATACATATATATATAGTTAGATAGGTTGACAGGCAGAGAGTCATATACACACGTGTCAGGTGAAAGCAGAAACTTTGTGTGTTGTGCCATCCCGTCTCCTCTACTATGTACGATATATAGACGCCTTTCTAATTGAAAGGGGGAGACGCAGAGACGGAGACGTACGAAGCGAAGGAAAGGGAGACGGAGAGGCACAGAGAGACAGAAAGTCGGAGGTGCTTGTCGTCGCATGCACGCATAGACGTATGTAGAAATGCTTGAAGATATCTTCCATCAAGGAACAGCATGCGCTGTCTACGTGAATCGATTGGTCTGCCTTTCATCTATCTGCAGTGTGGTCTTCGCTGTCTCCTGTCTCGCCGGGCGCCCAGGGAGACACGGAGAAAGAGAGAGCAGCAGGTATAAATAGAGGGCCACACAGCCACAGAGAGACGGCGAGCGAAATTCACGTGGAAGCATTTACGCGTAAAGGGGTGCTCACGCATGTAGTAGACGGCGACTCGCACGACAAAGTGGCAGATCCTCCAGCGCGTGTCATTCGTCAAGGGCATGCACCATCGAGCATCTCCATGTGAACATTAGTCAAAGAGAAAATCAGATGTGAAGAAAAAAACTAACATATACACATATTTTGTATGTGAATGTAGACGCGTGGGGCGTGCGAATGTCTGTCCACACAGACATACAGACGCAGCGAAAACCGCGTGAGAGAATCACACATATATATACGTATATATTTGGTTGTGTATCTATAGAGGTGTGAAGAGATAGATCGGTCCACAAAGACACATATAAACAGAGAAAACCAGATGTGAGGAAAATACACATATATATATGAGCATATTTGTATGTGTACGTATAGAGGCGTGGAGAGGGAGACAGCAGCAAGCGCGTGAAGGGGGGGCAGGACGCAGGGAGACGTCCGTGGCGAGGCTGCGTCCGCGGTGGCATTGCAGGAGGTGGTGCAGACAGAGGAGACGGGCACAAGAAAAGAAAGGAAAGCTTTTTCCTTCTGCTTACCCTCTTTGTAGAAGGGACAAAGGGAGCAGTGCTTCTCATTTACAATAGCAGGAGGCTGCAGCCGCTGAGAAAGAATGATACTCGGGTACATAGCAGAAACGTCAAGATGGTAGAGGACGGGGAGACACTTGAGGGCCGGCGAGTCCCGCAGCAGCTGCAATTTCTGCCGCATGTCAGCAACGTGGGCCTCCCAGTCCACGAAGTCGGCTGCGACGCAGTTGCTGCTTTGCTGCTGAAGCCAATATTCGAGCAGCTTCGGCAGCCGGTCGAGAAGCTCCTGGTAGGCGGAGGGACTCAACGTGAACGCTTCCTCTAAGTCGTCTCGGAAGCTGCGCGCCAGGAAGAAGCAACAGCAGCAACAGCAGCAGGAACGAAGGAGGGGGATGCCAGCGACCGCAGGGAACAGGTCTGGGACCAGCTGCAGCAGTGGGAGGCGCGCAGCGCGGGTAGAAGTGCCCGTCGTGAGAGAAGAGAGCGGCAGCAGCAGCAGCGGTAGAGATAGAGAGAGAGGTGGAGCAGCAGCGCGAGAGAGAGAGAAAGAGCAACAGCGACGCAGCAAGAGAGACAGAGACAGAGAGAAGAAAAGCAGCGCAGCAAGAGACAGCGAGGGAGCAACAGGTGCGCAGCAAGACGGAAGAGAGACAGGGAAAACGCAGCGCAGCGAGCCAGAGAGAGACGGGACAGGCGGCGCAGGAGAAAGGGGAACAGCCGCGCAGGGAGACAATCAACAGCAGGAGCGGCGTGCAGATAGCGAGGAGTAGCAAGCAGGATCGACGACCCTGCTGACAGCAGCTGCAGCAACAGCAGCAGCGACAGTGCGAGGTGCTCGGCAAATCAGCGACAATTAAGGCAGGAGCAGGTGAATGAGAAATCGCAGCAGGAGCCCAAGACAAACCACAGCAGCAGCACAAGATAGACCGCAGCAGCAGAGTGAAGAGAAGAGCAGCGACGGGACCCGGGGTTCGTAGGGCAACAGCAGCAACAGCCGGGGCAACGAATGCGGCAGCAGTAGCAGAAGAGCGAACAGCCACCGCAGGAGCGACACCGCGGCAACTGCCTTCACGGTAACCAAGGAAATTCAACAGCAACATCAGCGCAAAAGCGGCTGCAACAGCAGTCCAGCCGCACTGCCAGTAGTAGTAGTAGTAATGGGTGCAGTACTTCTCCTGGTAATAACAGCAGCAGATGCAGAAAATGAGAAAGTTGCTGCGAAAGTATTAACGTGGAGGGTGCAAGAGAAGAGCAGCAGCAACGCACCGCGAGCAACAGAAAAATGAGCAGCAACATGCAGGAAAGCAGAAACGCAGCAGAAAGACGGCGCGCCAGGCGCACAGGTGCAGCGGGAGAGGGGAAAGGGAAACAGGAGAAAGAGATGAGCGGCAACAAAGCAGTCGTAGTAGCCGCAGGGCAGTCGTAGCAGCAGCGAAGGAGCCGTAGCAGCAGCAGAGTAGTCGTAGCAGCAGCAGAGCAGTCGTAGCAGCAGCAGAGTAGTCGTAGCAGCAGCAAAGCAGTTGTACCAGCAGCAAAGCAGCCGTAGCAGCAGCAAAGCAGTCGTAACAGCAGCCGAGCAGTCGAAGCAGCAGCAAAGCAGTCGTAGCAGCAGGTAGAGCGTGAGGCAGCAGGGCAGGACGCAGCCGAGACGAGCAGCCAGCCCAGAGAAAGAAGAAGCAGCAGCAGCGGCAGGGATGAGAGAACGCAGCGCCGACGGGCAGCGACAAGACGAGCAGCGCCAACAGAGCAGCAGCAGACCCGGCGAACGGAGGTGGGGCAGCAGCAGCAGAGCAATGAAGGACGAGCCGCATCCAAAGAAGACAGACGCCGTGAAGTGACTTCCACACGCATACAAAGCAGGGTCAGCACAGGCAGCAGCAGCGGTGGCAGCAACGGCCCCGGGGCCACAGCAGCTGCTGGGGAAGGAGCAACTGCAACAGCGGCAGCAGCAGCAATGCACATGGAACGCACCGCGAAAAAGAGGAGGAAGGAGAAGAAAACAGCAGGCACACAGCCAGACACACAGAGACGTGCGCCTCAACTCCACAGAGGCGGGCCGACAGACAAAGGACAAGCAGCTGCTTCACGTGGACAGTCTGCCTATTGAATAAGGACAGTTCTTCCTCCATACATCTATCTGCCAGGCAGAGTCGCGTAAGGCTGCTTCACGCCCGTCCCTCTGTCTGTCTGTGTGCCATCTATCCTCTCTTTTGCGCCTTCTCATACCCGTCCCTGGGCAATGCTGCTGCTGCCATTGCAGCTTCTCCTATATATATATGTATAGAGAGAGACACACACACATAAATAGGTAGAGACACACACACATATATAAAGACGTATATATGGGCGTGTCTACGTGCTTGCAGAGGCCACACAACAAGGACAAGAGAGGTCGAGTACACGAAGACAGAGAGAAACAACAGCACCACAGAAGTTCCACGTGCTTCTCTTTTACTTTTACTTCGTGGACGTGTGGATCGACCCCGATCGCACACGAACAAGGCCAGCACATCTCTGTATCTATACGGAGGAAGTTTGCAAGTAGCCCCTACACCTACGTCTCGGCTTCACTACCCGTATATTCGTTTGCATGCGCGGGAGTGTAGAAAAGGAGGAAGACGCATGCGCATGCGCTTGTTTGTATCGACCTTCGCGTACGAACTGCGGCCAAATCATCTACAAGAAGACCCACGTCAAGACACGTAAATATATACACGCATGCGCAGCAGAGTTGAAAAAGAAAGGGCGCAGGCACCTGGCGAGTATATACACCTGCTGGTAGAAGATACGCGTGCAGCCGCAGGCGCAAGAAAGCAGAGAGGCAGCCACACGCCTTCCTCAGCAGCTGCCTGTGCCACACACACAAACAACTGCGTCCCTCTCTTCCTCTCCACTTCCTACACGGAGATACACGTGGGCAGAAGAACGCGAGGAAAACAAAAAGGAAGGACATTGCCATATCTACGCGTGTGTGTGTACATACGTATATGTATATACACGTACACAGGGAGACATATATATATGTATGTAGATGGAGATGTATGTGCAGGGGCAGGAAGGGACTGGCTTCAAAGTTGCTACCGGGTCACATACGTATATACGTACGGATCTACGTATAAATAGACACACCTCTAGACACATACGTGTATACAGAGAGAGAAATAGAAAATACACATGTATCGATACAAATGTGTACAGGAGGATGTGTACTACTTTCCACAGCTGCTACCTACATGCCCGCATACATACACATATATATATATATATACTTATACGTATACACATATGTGGGTAGATAGAGAGATAGACATGTGCAGATATGCATATATGTATATAAGTATAGAGAAATGATGTAAAAGCTTTTTCTGGTGTACACGGCTCCACGGCGGGTAAGGCGATACAATCAGAGATATCATACACAAAAATGACTCGCTACCATACCACTACTAATCTGCAGATATGTACATACCTGTGTATATGTGTATGTATGTAGATGTATGTATGTATGTGTGGATGTATGTATGTGTGGATGTATGTATGTGTGGATGGATGTATATGTATGTATGTTATGTATGTATGTATGTAGATATGTATGTAAGTACGTATGTACGTATATGGATGTGTTTGTGTGTGACACTCCTATACCACGTACGTGACCGTATATATATGTATGCACAGGTACATACAAGACGTGCCTCTACGTAAACACACACGTAGAGAGAGAGAGATAGAGACAGCGAAAAAGTTACACATATATATATATATATATATATGAGACAGAGACACAGTTTAGAAAAGTAGATGTAGGACGAGAGAGAGAGGGGAAACTGCCATAGATAGAGGAGGACAGAGGTATACTTCCAGATAGATCTGCATACGCATATTCATAGACAGAGAAAGACACACATATATAGAGAGAGTCAGTAAAGGAAGGAAATACAGGGGCCCAGCCAGAGAGAGAGACGAAGGGAACGCGACGGAGATAGGACGGGAGAAACCGAGGCAGAAGCACACCTACATTTACACGTACATATACGTATATATTCCGCGAGAGAGCGGGAAAGAAACGAAGTAGAGAGAACTCAAGGGGGAGAGTGGTGCCTTTTTTTCCTGAGGAGAAGAGCAGCCGAATTCGGGTGGACCGGGCCACGTACATGCCGCATTTCAAGCTTTCGACAGTGCCGCCGACGTAGGAATCTTCGAGAATGAGATGCAGCTGGCTTGTTTCTTCATCCCTCCAGTACTGCATGTACGTGTTTTGATGTTTGTTGGGGAAGAGAATGCCACGGGCAGCTGCCTCGGCCATCAGCAGCTGCTCACACAACGTCCCGCTGCCCTGGCGCAGCACAGACTCCGGCTGCGGCAAACACGCGCGCAACACACATCCGCAGCAGCCGCGGAGAAGATTCAGGAGCCGCAGGTGAAGCGCAGGGCGGATGAAAAGAGAGCGACGGCCAAGGAGACGGAGGCGGGGGTCGCAGGACGAAGGAAAGCAGGGGAAGACGGCAAAGCAACAGGAGAAGAAGGGGGAGCAGCCGGACGAGGAGGAGGAGAGACGGAGAAGTGCAGCGAAGGAAGGACGCGAGGAAGGCGACGAAGCGTTGCAACAGCAGCCGCAACAGAACGACAACACGGAAGCGTAACGGTCAAAACGGCTGAGAGGGACAAGAAATGGCTGCAGCAGCAGCAGCAGCGAAGACGAAGAAGAAGAGGAGGTGCTCCTACGCTGAGTCACATATGTATACATATATATGGAGAGAGCGAGAGCTCTCAGCAGCAGCAGCAGCGAAGACGAAGAAGAAGAGGAAGTGCTCCTACGCTGAGTCATATACGTATACATATATATAGAGAGCAAGAAAGAGAGGGACTCCTGAGAAAGAAACCAAGAGCGACTACGCGTGAATGGCCAGTTTTACTAGGACTCTCTGCTTGTGCGTGTGTGTGTGTGTGTTTGTATAGACGTCTGCGTAGATATTCGACGAAGTTACGGGGAGGATCTGTTGTGAGGCTCAGGAAGGAAAGGCAGCGGGAATAAACAGCAGAAATTCCGCATGCAGAATCAGCAGAAAGGGTGGGTGGGGAACACTGCCACGGCTCCCCACACAGAGAGCGCGTGTCGAGGAGGACGACGGCGGAGAAGAGACGCGACGACGACTGCCGTGTCTCCGTCGTGTTGAAAGGGCCCCCCGCCACACAGACGGAGACGGAGACAAACGAAGTGCACACACGAATATACACACTTGTATGTGTATATACGTCCGTCAGCAAAAACACTGGTAGCTGCACGTATATATATACATATGTATATGTATAGGACGGGATGCAGTGCCCGGACGACAGGAGAGGAGACTTTGCTGCTGCGAGGCAGTTGTAGTATTGCGACCGCCTGGCACCCCGCCTGTCCCTCACCGCTGTGTGGCAGCCCAACCTATTAATGTGTGTGTATACACATGTATAACAGAGAAATTCCAACGTTAAGAAGAAGAAGACTGCCTCTAGGAATTGTCGACCTTTGTGTACATACACATATGTAGCAAACTGAAGAAATCTCAGAAAGGCTCCGCCTACAAATTTAAACAGGGAGACATAAACACACGCATATACACTTGTGTGCGTGGCTTATCGACGCAACCACGTATAAGCAGATCACCACGTACATGTGCCAACAGGCGGACCGATACATATGTATACAAATATATATACATATATATATAAATGTACATATGTATCAAAATAGATGCCTATAAAGAGAGGTAGATAGATATGTGTATACAGAGAGATAAATAGATATAGATAGATATATATAGATGTAGATAGGTAGACAGGTATAGATATAGACAAATAGGTATAGACATATAGAAACAGATGGACAGAGAGGGAGATAGATAGGTAGACAGAGGTGGATACAAGTAAGGGCAGATAAGTACGCACATCAAAACAAACACACTTATGCGTATGTGTAGGGCGAGAGACAGGGGGATATGTTTATATGTGTATATTGTGTATATATATATACGTAGAAACAGAGAGAGAGGAAGGTAGGCAGGTAGACATGAATATATGTATGTGCGTACGAATGTATTCAGGGTGAGAAGTCTGGTATGCAGGACTACGCATGTCCAGAGAGACAGCCAGAATCGAAGAAGTCTCGACGGCAGCAGGAATATACGTCAGCGCATGCACACATGCAAACACATATATAGACAGAGAGAGACGTAGAGAGAAAACCATACACACACAGACACATATACACAGCGAGAGCGCAGAGGAAAGGGAAGGCGTGTACGTATGTGTATATATATATATATATAGGTGTATGTGAAGTCAAGCGTATACGTCTACGTGGACGACTATGTAGTGATTTTGCCGGGATCAAGAGGAAGTGGGACGTACCCCCATGGGAATGATCGTGCAGAGAGCGAGAATGAAATTATGAATATACTTCTCGTAGAGATAGAAGGTGGCCACTGCGTCAGAGACCGAGTAGACAGCAAGTTTCTGCGGCTCATTAATTGCCAGGGGCACCTGCAGGAGCAGCACCAACAGCAGCAGCAGCAACAGTGGCAACACAGCAGTAACAGTGCTAACACCGCAGCAGCAACAGCAGCAGTAGCAACACAGCAGAGGAAGGAGCCCAGCCAGAAAGCAGCAGCAGCAGCGACGGCTATCGTTGGAGCAGCAACGGGCAAGCAGCGATAGCAGCAGCAAAGGAGCAGGAGCAGCACGGGAGCAACACACCAGCAGCGCTCGCGGCAGCAACAGCAACAACAGCAGGGCGCACCGCAACAACAGCAGCAGCAACGGAGAGAGGCAGCAGCACCTG
>KL647291.1:4556333-4626484 GCA_000727475.1 Sarcocystis neurona
TGCTGCTGCTGCTGTTCTGCTGCTGCGGCATCCCCTTCATCCGCATACAGCTGTTGCTGCTGCTGCTGCTGTTCTGCTGCTGCGGCATCTCCCCTTCATCCTCATACAGCTGTTGCTGCTGCTGCTGCTGTTCTGCTGCTGCTGCTGCCCATCGCGTTGCTGCGACGACTGCTGCGCAGCGCCTCCGGGTAATACGTCTGCCGCCGCGGCTGCTGTTGCACTCCGTGCTGCTCCAACGCGGCCTGCGGTGGCTGCGCGATCTTCTTTCCGCTGCTGCTCGTGCTTCTTCCTCTTCTTTGTGTCGAGGCGTTCTTCTACTTCTTCTTTTCCGTCCACTTCTTCTTCTCCTTCCTCTTCTTCTTCTCATTCTTCCCCGTCTTGCTGCTGCAGCTGGTTCTGCGCTACTCCCCTCGGCGACTCTGTGTCGTCATTGCTGCCGTCTCTTCTTTCTTATTTGTCCTCCAGCAACTTTCTCCTCCTCTCCTGCTGTCTCTCCGCAGGTGTTGTCCTCCCCACCTGTTTTCTTCTGACTTCTCCCTCTCTCGTAGTGCGCCTCATCGGCCACCGCAGAGAGAAGAAGAAACATCTCACCATGTCCTCGGGATCCACCTCGACGGGATCGAAGCGCAGTTTTTCTTTGCAGACGCGCTTCAACGTTCGGGAGCCCTGAGGCAAATACGAATCCCTTTCCACCCACTTGAAGCAGTCGATATGAATGAGTGGGCCACTGCCTTGGTAGGAGCTGTCCGACGTAAAAGGCGTGATGCCTAGAAGCGAGGAGAAATTCAATCCCTGCAGCTGGAGTCACACCAACAGAAAAACGAAGAGTCCCCATGCGTGTGAGCGACACGTGTGCTGAGAGTAGACGGCGACATAGAACTACAGAGAATTTTCAAGAGGAGGCTCTGGTGACACAGAGAGAGGAAGAAAAAGACAAAGAAAACGGAAGAAAGTCAAAATAGAGAGAGAAAGACGCCCACGAAGCGAGGTAATACAAAGATACACAGATAGCTTTTCCCCTACACAAAGATTGAACAGGAGGCGAAGTCAAAGAGAGAACAAGGAAGAGGCAGCAGACACAAAGTAAGTTTTGCGTGTAGCCGGCGACAAAGACAGACGCAATGCTTCCATCTGACGAACAGCAACTTCAGCTGCCACACTCACACAAACGTGCGTAGAGAGAACGTGAAGCATCAAGGGAGATAGATAAGTGGTCACAAACAGGGAAGAGAGGACACGAAAGACATCCACGCAGAGAAGTCGACATCTTCACGACGAGGGAGACACAGAGAGGAAGACGGAAAAGAAAAAGAAGAAGAGAAAACAGATGTGTGGACAGATATAGATTCGTGTGAGTAGGAAGGCAGGTAGAGATATATAGGGTCGAGATGATACGTAGGCGCATTGATTCTTCTTGCGCGCCTCCTCGTCTTCATCCACAGATAGATATTCGTCGGCCAGGCAGGGCTGCTGAAGCCCCAGGGACGAAGCGAGAGGGGAAATTGGCAGCAAGCCAGTGTGGTGGGAATAGAGAAGCCAAGGGGAAGGAAGACAGAAGAAAAGCGTCTCTTCGAAGAAAAAGACAGAGAGGAGAGAGAAGAAAGCAGCAAGAAAGTCAAGCGACAGCGAAAGAATAAAACGGAGAAAAGGGGAAGAGAAAGGGACAGCGGGAAGCGGGAAGCAGAGAGACACAGAGAAAGGACGTCTGCATGTATCGGAGGAGTCTTCTCTGCTTCCAGAAAAAAAGTGCGTGCTCAATAATATACATGCATGCCTGGGCCAAACAAAGCTCTAATTTTACATGTATATGTATCCACGCACGGTGGTACGCATGCGCATCTCTATATATAGGGAGAGGGACAGACAGATAGATAAAAACATAGATAGGTATCGACGCAGGGTGGTGTGCATGCGCATAGAGAGAGACAGATAGATAAACATAGATAGGTACAGGTAGATAGGTAGATATAGGTAGGAAGATAGATATAGACAGATAGATACATATAGATGGACAGATATGGAAAGACAGATGGATAGATATAGATGAATATGGAAAGACAGATGCGTATAGATAGATAGATATAGGTATAGATAGATAGATACACATATAGCTATGCATAGATATGCGTGTTTATGCGAGTGTATATAGGCGATGTCTCTGTCCATCTGCATGCAAGCGAGGCAGCAATGATGGTTCTATGTGATTCTCTCTTCTCCGCCCTTTCCTTTTCGTCTTCCTCTCTTTTTTCGTCCTTCCCTTATTTTCTCTGCTCGGTCTCTTTTTTGGTGAACTTTTTTTCTCCCTGTCCCCCTTTCTTCACTTCCCCTCTCTCTGCCCCTCTTTTTTCCCTTCCTTTCTTTCTTCTCCTGTCCTTCCCTCTGTTTTCCCTTTCCTCTCTTTTTCTCACTTCCCCCTTCTTCCCAGCTGTATATATGCATGTATACGTCTGTCAACGCAGGTGCCCCCCTGTGCGCACGTGCGGGAGTCCACGCGTCCAACGCATGCGGCACACGCAGAAGAAGAAGGAAAAAAGAGCTACGGAAAGAAAGGGAAAATAAGGCAGCAGCACGCGAGACGCTTAAAGAGGAAAACGAAGGGGAAAGACGCAGGGGCATGCATGCACGCATATATGTATAGTTCGGACCAATACATATGTGCGTATCATCCGCAGAGAACAACCCCTGGACTTCTTTTCCGCTGCTGCTGCTCTTTCCTGTTGTATTTGCTTCCCTCTGCTGGCCTTATCTTTTCCTGTTCTTTTTCGGTGTTGCGTGTCCTCCTCTCTGCTCCTGCTGTCGTTTTCTGCCGCTTCGACTCGTCGTTGCTTCCGCTTTCTGCTGCTCTTCTACTACGTCTCTCTGCTGCTTCTCTCTCTTCGCAGGGGCTCCCCTATGCTCCTCCTGCTCCTCTCTGCTGCTGCTGTTGTTACCCGCTGCTGCGCCTGTGTTTCGCCGGACTGTCTGCGGGCGGACGGGTGCTGGTGCTGCTTGTGCGTGGAGAAGGAGTTCTTACCTCGGCTCTGCGGTACGTGAAGGGAAAATCAAAGGCATCGCCGTTGTATGTCGCAAGTATGTGGGGTCGTAGCAGGCGGATATGTTGAGCGAAGCGAAGCAGCAAGGCCTTCTCGCTGCGTTCGTTGAATATAATGAAATCCCCGGCTCCTTGAAAATGCTGTTGCTTTGGACGAAACGAAAACGGATGAATATCGGCCGATAAGAACTCCCGATTGACTATCAAATATCCCTGGCTGTTGAACATGTAAGAGATAAGAATCACCGGATCGCTGTTGCTGTCAGGAAATTTCAGCGGTTGCTTGCTGCACTCGATATCCCACGCCAACACCCGCAGCGGCGGAGCGACCGTGCAATCAGGCAGCGCATGCAGCTGCAACAACAGCAACAGCAACAACAGCAACAGCAACAACAGCAACAGCAGCAGCAGTCGAACGTGAAGCAACCAACAAATCGAACAGCCAAATAAGAGCTCAGAAACGTTACTACATTGCGCCACGAGTCCGGAGAAACATTCTCTCTCTCTATATATATATATATATATGTATGTATATGCATGCATATACATGTATGTATAGATAGAAAGATTCTCTCTATATATACATATCTATACATACTTGTACACGAAGGTGGATAGATAGACAGAAAAATTCTCCCTCTCTGTACATATATATACATACACATGTTTATACACGTATACATAGATAGGGAGGTGGATGCAGTCAGACCTGTACATATATGAATGGACACATATGAGGGCCACGTATATACATATATATATACATATATAAATAGGAGCAGATTTATCTACGTGGTGGGAGAGAGAGACAAGTGCATATATATATATATATATATTTACGTCTAGCAAAGACAGTATACTGCGCGTGACACACGTGTATATATACATATATATGTATGTATTTGTGGGTCGTGTTACATCGCCATGTGCCTGCGGAGGATAAATTGATAAGAGCGAAGTATGCTAGATATTCGTCTATGTGACTGTCGCTTCTGCTGCTGTGCAGCGTCTTCTCATCCTCCTCCTCTGCTGCTGTAGAGGGTCTTCTCCCTCCCCTCCTCCTCCTCAGGTCCCCCCGTGCTTCAATAGTGCGCAGGGCCAATGCAGTCTTCTCATACATCGAAGCCATATATTCACGGCAGAAAAAAGTTAGTCCGCCTTTCCCCTCTCCGCCGCAATGGCCCGAACCCGCCGCGAGCAGCCCAGCTACCGAGAAGAAGTATGAGAGAGACAGACAGAGAAGAAGAAACGAGACGAAGCACTCGCTTCTGCACGAGCTGCTGCTGGGGATTCGATCGCTGCAGCACGCGATCTTCCTGTTAATCCGGCTTTCTTTCTCTTTCTTCTGTTGCTAGGTTGTTGCTGGGTGGCGTATATTGTGGCTGCAACAAGAGGTTAGGGCGCCTGCTCTTCGTGCTGCGACGCGGCTTCCTGCGGCTGCTGCTGTTGCTGCCTCTCCTCCCCTGCCTCCTGCTGCTGCTGGAGCGAGTCTGCTGCTGCCACAGGCTCCTGCCTCGTCGTGCACCCGCTCAGTCCCGCTGCTATTTGCTGCTCTCCCCGCGCTCGCGCTATCGTTGCACTGCGCTGCAGCAGCTGCCCCACACCCCACTGCTGTTGACCGATGCTCCAGCTGCCACACGCTGCTACACCTGCTACATGCTGCTGCTGCCGCTTCGCGCTGTTGCTGCCGTGTGCAGGAAGGAGACTACTGCTGCCCTGCTGTCCTGTTCCTTTTCTCTTCCACTTTTTGTTGTCTCACTCACTTGCACATCGGCTCCAAGGAAGCGGCTGCTTCTCGTGACGTCATGCCACAAGCCGCAGCGCAGCTTCATATCTATGCAGCACCTGTTGAGTCAAAGAGAGAAGGACGCTCGGCCACACATTTTCTCCCGCGCTCTCCTCATATACGTATATATACCGTCGAGGAAATATTTTGGATAACTCAATACACTAGTAGGTCTCAGTGCATATGCAGTTTATATGTAGGCACAGATAACAAAGGCAGCAAGAGACACGCACGCATGTGTACAACATAGACACACACTCACACAAACATAAATGCAGGGATGGACACGTATATATACGCGTGGATAAGTTTGATAAACTCTTCGCCTGTTGAACGGAGTAGGAAGAGCAGCAGCAGCAGCGGTCCTGCGGGCCCCTCTCGCATGCGGTGGGTTCCGTCGTGAAAAGAAAAGAAGTAGCGAAACCAAGCAAGAGCCGCTCTTCACATGCAACAGCACGGCAAATTTTCAAGCGAACCCTACACAAATACATAAACGTAAGGAAGCAGACATCCACACATATGCACAGGTGCGCGTCAATTTCTCGAGGCTTCTGACGAGAAGACAAAACGGAAGCAAACAGCGGCGACACACAGCAGGGAAAGGCAGGCGGTCCTCTCCTTAACAGCAACGCCTATCCACGCGTCCATCACTCCGCTGCAGGCTGACAGCAAATACGAGAAAAAAACTCTTCACCGTCGCGCCACCTCCACGACAAGCAACACAGAGCAAAGCACCAGTCCACCGGGCCTGGTATCATGCACACGTCTACACTTGCACCCCTACAACAAGACGTATACATATATATTCCATATGTATATGAGGAAAGCGACAACGTAACTATATACAGACATATGTACATGTATATATGTATGTCTATTTTAATGTATGTGTCTGCGTGTGTTTACATATGGATACACATGCGTACCGCACACAAGTGCACATACATATATATGTATATATAGAGAGAGAGAAGGAAAAAAAAATATATATATATATATGTGTATGTGTGTGAATGTATATAACTGTAAGTACAGATATAGAGGTTCAGTGGAAGAACTAATTGTATTGACTTTCGGCATTACGAGTAGGTAATGGTACCGGTGAAAAAGAGCACGCAAGAGACCCACCCGCCGATACACCGGGTCAAGACGCATCTACGTGTAGGGCGTGAGACACACACACACACACATTTGAACAGAGAGAAAGCGAGGAAAACGAAGAGATTTAATTCGACGTCGTCGTAACCGTCTCTGCAAGAGAAAACAGCGGTGTGTGGGGATGTCCTCGATGCAGCGCTTTCGTCGTTTACCGGGTCACGTAGAGGACGTCCGCTTCGTAAAGATTTTCTACCACGCAGGTGATATCTTCAGCCGCGGGAAATGAGGACGAGGAAGCAGCAGCAGCCGCTCGCAGACTCTCCCCTCCTGCCACTGCCTCTCCTGCTCCGGCGCCAGCAGCTGCAGCAGCAAAAACGTGCGCTTGCCGGCTGCCGAAGCCCGTCCCCCCTATCGCCGGCTGCTGCTGCGCTTCCGAGTGCGGCCGCTGCTGGGCCTCCTCGTTATGACGCACTGCAGCCGCAGCAGCAGCAGAGACACAGCCGCGTCACCAGCAGCAACGGCAGCACCAGCCGCCGCAGCAGCGAGGGCAGGAGGGCCCGCAACGACAGCGGCACCAGCAGCAAGAGCAACACGCCCAGCAACCGCAGCAGCAAGAGAGAGTGACACACACACACTGCAGCAGCCAGAGGAGCGGAGTCAGCAAGGGCGGCACGGGCAGAGAGAGAGACGCAGCAGCAGCGACAGCAGCAGGAGAAGCAACGGCAACAGCAGCAGCAGCAAGGGCAACACGAACAGCGACCGTAGAAGCAGCAGCAAGAGCAAGGAGGACAGCAGCAACGATGGCGGCAGCTCCACGAGCTCCCGCAGCATCAACACCGAAGAACTCAGGAACACGAGCAAGCAGCAGCAAGAGTCGCACCTGCTGAAAGAGCAGCAACACTACTATACGTGTACACCTATACCCCCACACACATACATGTATATATAGATATATGAATAGTAGTATGTGTATACATGTGCAGATAGACAGTTTTGACGTGCGTTAAGCCCCGCCAGCAAAAAAAATCTGTACGCCGTAAACTTCGCGACAGGTGCGCCCCTAAAGAACTTCCCACATATCTATTTAGAGGATAAAACAAATATACATGTGTATATATATGTGTATATGCACGTATACATGTACATATATATATACACGTATCTACGCATATGTATGGAGGTGTACGTGTATAATTGCAGATATTACACTTCGGTGCCGATGTGTAGAGAGACTCGAAGAAGACTGCGACTGCTGGCAGCAACGCGGCAGAGACTACAGACACCACGTCTGCGCCTTCTGCGGATATACTCGCAGGTGCCACGCGCAAAAAATTTAAAGGCTGACTTTATCGCCCCGAGTTCTCTGATGAAAACTTATTCATTTTCAGCGAGATATGTGGAAATATATCGAACTGGGGACCTTAGCACACTCTCAACAAGTCTACAACTTTTGCAGGCTGCTGTACGTCTGCTCTCATCTATACATAGCTTCTCACAGACGGACATGTAAATACGGCATCTCACATACACACCTATATATATAGAGAGAGAGAGAAAGAGATAGAGAGATAGATATACAAATTTAGGTACACACAGATATATAGATATAGATACATAAGTATAGATATATATAGAGAGAGAGAGAGATACAGATATGTAGATATATATATAGATATCGATATATAGAGATAGATATGTAGCGATAGGAATATAGATATAAGTATATAGGTCTAGATACATAGGTGTACATTTGCGGATACAAATATATAGATATAAAGATATACATACACATACAGATGCATAGGCGTGGATATATAGATATAGATATGCATCTATATAGGTAGAGACGTATAGATATAGACATATAGTGTAGATAAATATAGATACAGATATATAGGTATATAGATATATAGATACAGATATATAGGTATAGATGTCTAGGGATACATATATATATAGAGAGAGAGAGATATATATATATATATAGGTATATAGGTGCGAATACATAGATATAGAAATGTTGTATAGATACACGGATATAGAGGTATATAGATATACATATGAAGATATATAGAGATAGAGATATATATAGAGATATAGATATACTGGTATATTAATATAGATATACATACACATAGATATATATATATATATGTATGACAAGCTATAGAGAGATTCAGGTAGCTATCGATGGAGGTGGGTAACTAGCGGCTGATCTACGAAGATAGCTACAATTAAATATAGATGAATAAAGACAGATTAGTAATATGTCGTACGCCAGAGAGAAGTCACTGCAGAGAGATGTATATATGAATAGGACGCCATTTAGAGAGAGACAGAGAGTACAGGAGAACGAATAGATGTAGTAGAAGCAGCACTTCCTGGGTATGTATCTCCAATGCTTTCTTCGGCACTACAGAGGAAAACAAATGTGGATGGGCATACCAACGCATGTGTGGACATATATGCGTGGCGATATGCGTCTCCCGAGGAACACAGAGTTTTTATATGTGTGTGAGGAGAAGATGAGGAGGAGGAGGGTAGAAAGCGACGACGAAGAGGCTCGCCGGTGGGTGGCTATCTCTGCGTCTCTACAGCCCCCTGGCAAAGAGCGCCTCATCCGAACCGGAAGAAGCGCAGAAGAAGGAGACCGGGGCCTCGGCTAGGAAGTCGAAATACATGCAGATTGGCAGCGACGACGAGTGGTCGTAGCTGCCCACGTCCGTACACAGACACGTTCATAGGGAAGGATGGAGAGCAAGAGGTGCAGACGAAGAGACGGAGAGACGGATACATACGGATGTACGTGTTTATTTGACATAGGGAAGGACGGGGAATATGAGTCTCGAGGCCCGAAGATGTGTGGACGTCTGCTGCTGCTCCTGTACCTATTTGGCGCAGTTCATCTCTGGCGGCGACAAGATGCCTGACGCTGGTGAAGGAGAGTTTGAGAAATTCACGCGCGGGCGAGAAGTCTGTCAGGCGTCCGCTTCGTCCGCCCCCTGCTCCGTTGGGCAGCGAATACGAAGACGAAAACAGCGCAGAAGAGGAATACGGAGAAAAGGACGAAGAAACAGAGGAGGAGGAAGAACTGCATGCAGGAGAGAACGTCGCAAGATGTGCCGGGTCGGACAGGTCCTCGCGGTCGACCATCTCCACTGTCACCTGCGCGTGCACCGCACAAGACGCAGCAGCAGCAGCATGGGGAAGCAGCCACGCGAAAATGTATTAGTATCCCATGTCCACCCAGGTCCATACATAGATATATATACGCAGAGGAATGTGTTGAAAGATCTACACAGAAATATACGGGAGTGAGACGCATAGATGTATACATATGGATAGATAGATATGGATTGGTGTGTAGACTGTCCGGTGTCTCTGAGTATTGCCACTGCATGCGGCGGCTGTTTCTTTCTTCACGTGTATATCTACAGGTGTTTGTGGCGCCGTATCTTTGTATGTTGAGACTGCCTGCTGCACGTATTTCTCGGCCTTCACAAGAAGAACTTCAACACTTCTTTTTGCTCTACTGTTCCCATCCACTGCTGCTGCTGCTTCGGCTGTTGCTGCCGCTGTTGTTCCGCCGCCGTTGTTTCTGCAGCTTCTGCTGCTGCGGTTGCTGCTGCTGTTGCTCCTGTTGCTGCTGCTGCCTCTAGTGCTGCGACGGCGACCACCTAGCCAGCCACGCACAGACATTTGCAACAGAGAGAAAGCTCTCCCTTTGAAGAACGGTCGCAGAGGAGGTGCTGCTTGGGGGGTCTGCTGCTTTGCCGCTGCTTCTGCTTCCGCCGTCGCATATGTACCGTCGAGCTCCTGCCTCTAATATACATAGGTGTATATACGGGTGTGTCCAGACGCCTGGCGAGAGTACAACGAACTGCTGATAGGAAGCCTTACAGCCGCGGGCTCTTCTAGACGGTCGAGGAGGGCACTCCGTAGCTGCTCGAAGTAGACGCTGCTGCCGGCGCGTAGAGAGACGTAGAAATACGGACGACGCAGCAGCGATGTGCGCCACGTCCCTCCGGTTTCTGAGACAAAGTACAAGTGCAAGCCTGTTGCACAGCAGCCGCAGCAGCAGCAGCGCATGAGAATAAGAACGACACACGGAGGTCCACACACACACACACAAACACAACAGCAGCACGAGTCAGCGCGCTGTCGCACCTGCGGGTGACCCAGCACCAGTAGAAACTGCTGCGGAGGCAGCAGCAGTAGCAGCAGGCCACGGGGCAGCGGCAGACGCAGCAGCAGGCCACAGGGCTGCAGCAATACCAGAAGACGCTGTAGCAACAGCCGCTCGTCAGAGCTAGCAGCACCACGAGGCGGTGCAGCAGCAGCAGACTAATAATAGCAGGTTTAACCTATAAGGTCGACCGTAGGTAGAGTGCCGCGGAAAGAAGCAGAAGCAGCAGCAACCAAGCAAGCCGGGCGACTTGCGCTTTGCAGAAGAAGTGGGAGAGAGCTGCAGCAGCAGTAGCACTTCAGGTCGCAGCAGCCGCAGATGCAGCAACAGTGAACGGCCGACTACGGGCAGCAGCAGCAGCAGCAGCAAAGGCAGCAGCCAAGACAACAGGCGCAGAATATCAGAGCGCCCAGCCGGGAACAATTAAATGAAGACGCAGCAGCACCGGCTGCAGCACCAGCAGAGCAGCAGCACCAGCGGCAGCCCCAGCACATGCGGCTGCGGCGCAGCAAACGCAGAAGCAGAAGCAAAGCAGCAGAGGCAAAGCAGCAGAAGCAATGCAGCAGAAGCAAAGCAGCAGAAGCAAAGCAGCAGACGCGGGGCAGCAGAGGCAGTAGTAGTACCACTAACAAGAACAACAGATGGAGGTGCACCTGCAGCAGACGCTGTAGAAGCAACTGATCCTCCGCGTGGGCTGGTGAGGGTGCTGCAGCTGTTTCTGACGTAGCAGCAGCGCTTGCAGTGAGCTGCAGTTAGTCACAGAAGCAGCAGCAATCGCAGCAGCAAGCAGTGTGATGCAGACGCAAGAGCAGCAGCAACAGCAGCAGCAGCAGGAAGAGCGGCTGTCGCGGCAGCAACACCTTCGTCGCAGCAGCAGCAGGATCCCCTGTCCGGCAGAAGACGCAACGGCAGCAGCAGCAGACGTGCGGCAGCAGAGGAAGAGCAACAGCAGCAGCAGGAGAAGACGCAACGGCAGGAGCAGCAGACGTGAAGCCGCAGGAGAAGGGCAACAGCGTCAGTTGCGACTGTGGAAGGACGGCGTCGCGAGGGTGCAGAGCAACCGCAGCAGCTGTCATTTCTACTCGTAGAATCGGCGAAGAACGCCGATTCCGGCAGGACAAGTCCGGCAGAACACTCGATACACCCAGCAGGAAGAAGGGCAGGAGCGGCAAGGGAAATGGGCTTCCTTTTCACAAGCAAAAAGCGGGTACAAAATGTTCGCAAGGCATGTGCGCAGCATGGAGACAGACACAGACAGAGAGACGAAGAGGTAAGCAGAGGGGTACAGAAAGTTTCTATCCTCGGTACGTATACATACGCGTGTCCACATATGCTGATAGATAGACATACACACAGATCCATAGACAGATAAATAGACGGACATATAGATAGATGAACAGTTACACAGAGATTCTCCTCTCCGCACATACACACACACATGTGCAGTCATATATATATATATATATATATATAGAGAGAGAGAGAGAGGGAGAGATAGATAGATAGATAGTTGTGTATATATATACACAGATAGATACATAGATACATAGGTATAGACGTGTAGATAGGCAGGTACACATAGCTTCTTTCTTCCGCAGATACACACACGCATATGTATATATCGATATAGATAGATAGATAGATATAGATAGGTATACATACGTCCGCAGATACACACCCACGCACACGCATACGTACATATATATATAGAGAGAGAGAGAGAAAGAGAGATAACCAGATACACACGTCTGTACTACGCACACTCATATAGTGATATACGCATGTATATACAAATATATACATTAGAATGTGTATGAAGGTAGACGCAGCTATAAACGTGTATCTCTGTACATGCGTCTATACAGTTATCCACATGTGCATATGTTTGAATATAAACATACACATATATATAGATTCCTATACATATGTAGATATATATATATAGATATATGTATGGATATTTGAAACTTACGTACTACGGCGTAACATATACCTACAGATATACAAATATGCGTATACACCAAACAGCAGGTACGTCTCTTTAGACATACACGCAGACACACACATGTACATCCATATACATATATATATATATATTGATCTATGTATATGTGGACCCCGCTATAAACAAACATGGCATGCATCTCTGCAGTGTGCCGCGCCATTGGACGCAGTCTGGACCCTGTAGCCGCACAAGCACGCACGATTCAACAGGCTACGTACATATATACATATATATATACAAATGTATATAGAAATATGTATGTGAGTAGTAAGTGTTCAACAGCGTCAACTTCCAAGTAGACATACACACCTACATGTGGAGATACGCATACAGATGTACATCCGTGTGAGAGTAATAAATTAGCAAACGCGTGTGTGTAGAGGAAGAATAGAGAGAGTGGCGTATATGTGTGTAACAAATGTTCATATGCGTGCCCGCATGCACGTGTATATACGTATACATATACACATATATATATACATATATATGTGGGAGGACATGAGAAAATTTATAGGTGCAATGTATGTACGCTGGCAGTTATACTTTGAGTGAGCGTCTTGTTTTACCTCGTCCGCCCGACACACAGACTCAGTGAGAAATAGACACTACCTTGCTACATCGTATGTACACACACACATGCACATACAGATACATATATATATATAAAGAGAGACAGAGAAAGATGGTGGGAGAGCCTCTTCTGCACATATATCTATGTGCATGCGTTTAATTGCCAAGCAGACAGCAATATACCTGAGTGTGCCTCCTTTTTATCCTTCCCTGTAGGTATCTCAGCCTGCATCTGTACAATGTTGTAAAGATAGCCACGTCGAGTTCCCTCAGCTGCCCAGACAGCTACGCCCAGCTGCTGTTCGAGTGATGAGGCAGGCGGAATTGCTGCTGCTGCTGCTGTTGCCGCTGCTGATGCTGTCTCAGGAACGCCGTGCATCTCTGCGTCCGCCTCCTCCCAACCGCGGGATCCTTTGCCGCGCCCTCCCCCTGCAACACACGAAATGCGGCGGCCACAGCAAAAGCAGCAGCAGCAGCCGCAACAGCAGCAGTTGCAGCAGTTGAAGCAGTATCGGCGGCTGCAGGAGTCGCAGCAGAGCAGCAGAAATCGAAGCAGCGGACCGCCAGGCAACAGGAGGAGCAGCAGCAGCCACGCCAAGGCCGCAGCAGGAAACGCGAACAACGCAGCAGCAACGGACTCCAGCACCAACAGCAACGAGAATATATATACATAAACATGCACATATACAACTGCAGACGCAGAAGGCACCACTGCAGCACCCGCAGCAGCGGTGGCAGCAGCAGCACACTCACGCCTGACCGCACCGGGCAGGGCAGGCAGAGAGCACCCCCAGCAGCAGGAGCGAGACAGAAGCGTCCCTAAGTCGCAGTGTGGGAACAGCAGCAGCAACTGTGCGGCTCGGACGAAGAGGCAGCAGCAAGAGCAGCAGTCGTCGCGCATGCAGCAGACTGGTTGGCGAAGGCGTCGGCAGCAGAACGGCACCAGCAGCATGCAGCCGGCCCTCCGGCAGCAGCAGTAGCAGCAGTGTTAACAAAGGAAGCCGTCGGTGCACCAAGACCCGTTCCACATGCGTCCTCGCATCCGAACAGCAGCAGCGGCACGGCACTACCGCGTCAGGAGGAAGATAAACAGCCGCATATATACTGCCACATGTAGATATACATATATATATATATCTCAAGTGATACGTATTTGTGTGTGTGCGCATACACAAGTGTAGATAGATACGTACACGCGCCCGTGTGTTCGGGGCACGGCTGGAGGCTGACGAATAGCTGAGGGCAAGGCAGAGACACGTCGGAGGACCAGCAGCGGTAGCAGCCCTCCCCGGAGGCGGCCAGCAGCAGTGACATGGCAGAAAAGCCCCCAGGAGGCTTCCTTAAAATTCCATGCACACAGCAGAACTCAGGCATATACATGTGTGGAGGGGAGTATGTAAGCAGAAGACATTTATGGCTGAGAAACAGCGCCGTTCACTCTCTTTTGTGGCTCACGCCTTGGGATGGTGCATGTCGACAAGCACACCTGACTAACAAGAAATGTGGTGCTAAGAGAACAGACACAGCCATGTGCGCCATAGTGGCAGCAAGCAGCATATCCTCGTTCTTGGTCAAGTTGCTGATGTCTGTATAAATTCCCTTGTATAGACGTAGTTGCGTCTGTGCGAGGGTGTGAGCACACGCACACTTCCACCTATAGAGAGAGACAGAGAGAAAGGAAGTCAGAAAGACGGAGAAGGATCTACGTACGCACAAGCAGATAGACGCACAAACATACACGTATTTATGTAGTTATATATATGTAACTGTAGAAACGCGTATACACATGCAGATACATGGATATACACGTAGGGGTAGGTATATACGTAGGCAGAGTACATTGATAATAGAGCAGCGTCCCGCATGCAGACACTTCCTTCTTGATGAAAGAGATCGACGCAGCTAGAATTAGAGTAGCACCAGTAGCAGCCAAAGGAAGTCCCCCGCAGCTGGGCATCGGTTTTGTCTTTGCTGTCGACGGCAGCAGCTGCAGCAAACTCTTGCGCAAACGAAGAGAGATAGCCAGACATAGAGAGGGGGAGAGAAAAAAAGAACGTTGGGTTTCTTTGCATGCGTCAGTAAGTGCCACTCTCCGTCGACGAGGGACACCGGTCAATCTGGTGGCACTCCATAGAGTCGCATAACGATATGCATGCGTCCTATCCACGTATTCCGCGGAAATTGTTCCTCGCACTTTTTCGGCTTGCCACAGAGAGACGCACGAGAGAAGGCGATACGCATGCGTTGCAGCGCGATGTACGACGGCGCTACACAGATGCAGCCGACCGAGGTGTTCAGCGATGCTGGGGTGCAGCGCATCACCGCATGCGGGCGTAGGGACGTTCATAGAAAGGTCGACAGAAAAATGTCACACACAGTCTTCTACGCGTGCTCATATTCGCGAAAGTAGATCAAACATTCACCCCCTGCGTTTCTACATATATATATATATATATATATATGTTCACATATATGCATGCGTGCACATGCACATATATATATACATATTTGCGCACATATAAATATATGTACGCATACATTCACAAATGTATATGCATATATATATGCTGGCCCGTGTAAAGACAGGTACAGAAGTTACGGCCACGCGAGCGGCTTAGTGCAAAAACGAGCCGAAGGCTAACGTGGCAAGGGACCCCGTCCCGTGTCTAGACGCATGTGCGAGCCCATGCGACACACATGCAGATATTCGTGGAAGCGATATATCGAAGATACAAAGCTTACCTGCGTACACAAATATATATAGAAAGAGAGAGAAAGAGAGAGCGATGCCTGTATACACATATATATATACATAGAGAGAGAGCGGCGATTTCATATATATACATATATATGTGGATAGACATTGGTAGAGAGAGAGGGGTAGTAGCTCGGGAGATACGCACGTGGGCAGCTGCGGAGGCCACATCAAAGCTTGTAGGTGTGTGCATGCGCGCGTCTAGAATCACATGGTAGTGTGCCCCAGCTATTCATAGACATTTGTATATGAGAGTGCAGTACATGCAAGCCTACGTGAGCGGCTTTCCATTCTCTCTGTCTTCTTTCTATGAGAATCTCCTTCTATATCTGTCTCTGGCCCGCAGTCCTTCTGTGTCCGTCTCTGCCTCTGAGACATGCACGCAGATACCCACGCACTGGCTTGTCTCTTTGCGCACCTGCTGCAGTGAGTTGTCGACGGGGCTGAGAAACAAGAAAAGGAGATATAAGACCCACCATTTTCACGTTTTCTTCTCCACGAAGAGGACGGAGGAGACGCCGCTGCCGCAGGTGCGAAGGGCATTCTGAGACGCCGCTGCTGCAGAAGCAGCAGCAGCAGAGGAGAGCGCTGCTGCGTCTCACGTCGGCGCGAGCCGCACGCGAGTTGCTCCCGCACCTTCTCTGCGGAACGCGCACCAGCCAGCTTCAACAGCAGATACTATCACACACAAACACGCACCTACCTCAAGAAAAATATATATAAATGGGCATCTGCATGCATGCCTCTAGACAGGTGTGTCGATAGAGAGAGGGGCACATATCATCACTGGTGGAGTCGTGTGACCCGTAAAGCAGGTGCCTCACACATGACGAGAAGATGTAGACGCAGACATCTTTCTGTCTTCCTCTCTATCTTGTTTTCTCCCTTCCTTTCTCTGTTTCTTCCTCTCCCTCTCTTGCGCTCTCTATGGCGGCAAGTGGACACGTACACATGTATGGGGACACATGCAGGAAAGTATGTGTACACGTTGGGACGTATGTGTGTGGGCATCCATATATGTACAGAAGTAAAAGTACGTACATATGTGACCGTACACATATATATATATAGGTATCCACGTATGTATATATGTAGGTGTGTGTATATATGTACGTGTGCATTTATATGTGAACGTAGGTATATACGGATGTATGCACGCATGTATACATGTGTGTACGCATAGCAATATCCATATACGTATGTACGTATACGGATATATGTATATATGTATGTACATATGTACATATAGAGATGTAGAAAGAGATTTGTACGTTTCTGTGTATGCAGGTAAGTATACGTGTATGTACGTATGTGTGTATATCGATGCACGCATGTGCGCGGACGTATGCATATGTGTGTGTGTGTATATATCTATGTACGCATGTGTATATACGGACGCACGTGTGTATATATATGTATGTATATGTATGCATGTACGTATGTGTATATGTGGACGCACCTATGTGTATATCTATGTATATGTATGTGTGTGTACATATGGACGCGCACGTATATGTATGTATGTGGGTACGTATGTACGTATGTATGTATGTTCGCGCGTATGTGTATATGTCCGCATACATGAATATATACACATAGGAATGTATGTAGATAGTAACGTATGTGCGTGAGTATGGACGTCTGCATGTACGTATGGAAACAGAGCACAAGCACACTCGAGACGGGGCAGTGCGCCACGTGAGTTCGGTAACCCCGCAAGTTTGGACGTAGGAGGGAGACGGCAGGGGCTGCGGTGAGAGCAGCTCGTGACGCATGCAGCAGGAGAGGCAGCTGCCGCGAGGAAAATGAAAGCTGCAAGACAGGCGAGGAGAAGGAAGTCTCCTACGTGCGTGTGTGTGCAGGACAGGCGGCAGCAGGTCAGCGGGATGTGTGCTTCTCGGGGAATCCCGGAATCATTGAGATAGAAAATTTGCAGTGCCACTACCTCGAGGCATCCGGCGAAGAATGGAACAAGTAAAAGCAAAGAAGCCTTTTGCTGTTGCAGCGTCAGAGACGTGAAAGCGTCCAGAGACAGAGGGAAAAATTAGCGTTGCAGGCGCCGGTCATCGTGAAGCGGGGACGCACGCCTCCACCGTGCGCAGACCCACAAGCGTCTTTTCCGCAGCAGAGGATGGAAGGAATATCACCTGTTCGGCAGGGGCGAGGGGAAAGGAGAGAGACGTCTACATCTGCAGAACGTCGAAGAAAAAAAGGCGCAGGCAGACACGTAGACTTACAGCAGCAGGGTGTGTCTGCACGGCAGAACGCGCAGCGAAGCCACCGGTCGCGCATGCGGCACGTCAGACGACAGCAGCAGACGAAGGGGTTCTCCTCAAACGAGACGAACGTCGCCCCACGCCAGCAGCAAACATGTGTGCACTCCGCAAAGCGTCTTGCTTCTTCCTCTTGCCGCCGCAGTCAACCGGGCATGCAGCCAGCAGAGTTACGAGTCTTTCTGCTGCTGCCGTTCAAATGTACCCAGCAAGCGGACCCGCTCTCTTCTTCTTCTTGCCACTGCCGCAGCTCAGCGACTGCGCAGCTAGCCACTCTGCCTGCTGCTGGCGTTCAAATGTACGCAGCAAGCAGAGCCGCTTCCTTCCTTGCCCAGCTGTCGCAGTGGGGTGGGCAAGAGACACTTTTGGGGAGATCGCAGGCAGCAGTAGCCGCAAGCAGTCAGTTAAAGGCGAAAAGTATTTCTCGCCTTTTATATCGTACGGAGACTGTTCTAGATAAAGCAAAACAAAGAGACAGCAGCTCCAGAGCTGCGCGCACTATAGTCTCCCGAGCTAAGGAAGAGGCGCCGGTTCTCGAGACTGCTGGGATCTGAGTCAGCAGCAGCAGGAGCCGCTGAAGAAAAACGTCCACATGTGTATATATATGCGTATACATGTGTTTGTGTGTTTGTGGGCTCACGCACAAAGACGCAGAAATTTCAACGAGCACCTTAAGCGACGAGGAAGGAAAGAGAAAGGAAAAGGAAACTGCGTAGAAGTCTCTACGCAGCGGAATATTTGTTTTGTGAGACGGACACGCGCGTGAACGTGTACGTGTAAAGGCGCACTTGTCTGCACACATAAAGAGACACACACACATGAGGAGAGAAGCAAATTTCTGCAAGGTACCGACGGCGTCAGCCTCCTCTTAAAAGCAGGCTATCATTCAAGACGCATAGCTACATATATACATATGCATATATACTGAATCACTTACGCACGTTAGTTTTACAGGTGTGTACACAAATATACGTTTGTAGCGATACGTCGGTTTGTCTATACGTGCAGACATAATTGGCATCGAGTAAGAAGGTAGCACACACGTGCAGGGAAGCGTGGGTCAGCGAAAACAAGAACAGACTCTCTCGAGAGGTAAGAGCGGAAGGAAAGAACAGATGTCGCTGCGAGGAGACGAGGTGCACGAATGGTGAAAGAGCGAGGACCTCGTCTTTGAAGAGAAAATTTTGAAAAGAAGAGGGGAAAACAGTGAACAGAAAGAGAGGGAGGTGCAGAAGTCGGCGGCGGAAACACGGGAAAGGGGGGAGAGGGGAGGAAAGAGGAGTGGTGCTACAAACAATGTGATAAGGTTGAGAAGCAAGAACGTAATAGGGAAAGAAGACTAGAATCAAGTAAAGAATGAAGAGGCAGGAGCGGAAGGCAGAGAAAGAAATGTTACTAAGCGTGCACTGCTCTACAGCAGCTGGGGCGCTGAGAGAAAAGCAACGGCGTCTTTCGCTTCGTCAATCGCCAGTACACAAACGGACAAATGTCGGGTAAGGATGGATTTGCTGAAGCTTGGAAGGAGTGGATGCTGAAATTCACTCGACGTGGACAACATAGGGACGAAGTGATCTGTGTCCGCGTGTGTGTGCGTGTGTGCAAGTCCAACGACTGGAGTCAACACAGAAAAACGTCGTCACAATATCGGCGGTAGGGCGAGTCCTGTGCTATTGGAAGAGATGGTCAGTTTTATCAAACAGAAAGCATGAGCAAATTGGTCCAGAGAAAAAAGGGCAGTGATGGAAGTGAAGCAGAAAGATAGGGCATTCGCTACCTCGAGAAAGTCGGTATTTACTATGGACGCCGTGAATGACAACTGCCCGGCAACGTGAACTACACACATGAAAACAAAATCACGTCGACGAAGACGAACAGACGCAACGGAAGCGGAAACGGCACCTGAAAACAATTGAAGGATAGTAGAGTAGCAGTGACGAGAGAAGTTTTGTGGTGACTTTATGTTTAGCGTGCAGCTTCCATCTCGCGTTCTCATAGGAAATTACATATATGCGCACGGGCTTTTAGTTCTCCCCTCACATGTGAGAAACTCGCAGACAATATTCTCGTATGCATGCGAAAGGAGTCCAGAAGGAAGAACAAATTTGTCATTTAATGAGAAGGAGAACTTTTGACTTTTTAAGGGAACCACATTAGGCCCGCACACCACTAGCCACAAACAATTTCAGCGGGAGACGAAGAAAATGCGGGAGCACTCTCCCACGTCCTCAACCCCCACCCCCCCAAACCTTGTCTTCATCGGTAACAACAAGCGCGTCCTCTCCCCCAGTTCTATAGATGGAGAAGAAGCGATTTCTTCACGGGGAAGAGTCGTACGCAGAGAAGTCTCGCCAAGTGGAAACCAGTTTCCTCTTCGTTTCGCGTGCCGATGTGGGAGGGCCCACGTGTCTCCGTGTGGTATTTATCTGGCTCCCCTCCGCTGCCTTTTGGTTCGTACGAAGATTCTTCGAAGCTTTGCGCCTTTCGTCGAACGTATTCTCCACTTGTTATCCAACACGTATTTGGTGGTCAAGAAAATCCCCCAGATCTAGCGTATTCAGGTTTTATACGAGCCACAAAGCGTTCGTCCTGTGCGCCACGTATTGACACGCAATACCGGTATCTTACGGCACATACAACGAGAAAAAGCTCACAAAGAGAGGACTGCTTACCTAATAACTCTATTACGTTGATTATGAGGACGACATTATTGTCAGTTGTCAGTATACTTCGCTGTATGGGTCACGGCCACTTCCGCCCCCTGCGGCAGGAGAACGAAGCTAGAACGCAAGTGTCGTCACCAAACTTTCGCGCACACAAACACAAAGGGGTTTCAACGGACAGGTGTGCGTGCACTAGAGTGACACGTAGATTGCCATGCAGATACAAGTAGCACCTGCGTTGTCATTGCGTCAGACGTGTAGCATTGACATGGACTTTTGTCATAGTGTCAATCCGTACAGGTGCGTGTGTATACACATATATTTATATATATATGTATATTATGCGCGTGTATGGATGTATGTAGTACAGACGGCTATATACACACGTGTGTATCCGTACTCTTGGCGTGCGTGGTGCAGAAGAAATGCGGAACGTGTCGTTTGTAGCAGCGCAAAGAGCGCGGCCACGCTATGTTTTCAAAAAGGTTCAGTGGGCTGCCGTAAAGGCAATAGAATCTTCTTTGTTCATTTGTGGCTCTGTAGCCATCGCGACGCGCGTCTCGAACAGAAAGTTCGAGAAAAGACATTTAAAAAGAGATTACCTTGTTCTGCTGCAGCTCAACCGTGTGTGTACAAACGAAAACGTCTCGAGAATCGTAAGCAAGTACAGGAGACCTTCTAGCGCATCCGCTGGGAAACTCTACCTCCCGCTGATTCAACAGCTCGTGAGAGTCCGTGATGTAGTCAGGGGGCTTGAGCCAGCTCGCGGGTAATGTGCAACCTGCAGCGTTCCTGCGCTAGGACTCGTTCGTGAAAGCGCTTAGATACGGAAAAATTGGTGCTCAACATACGGGGGGGCGGCTCGTAGCTGAAAATACTGCAGAAGGCTTGTATCACAGAGGGCACGCCAAAAAGTGCAGAAAACGTGTTGGTCTCTGCCCAGTTAGCCTGTCGACTTCGTAACAAGATGAACCACACGTAGCGTCAAGCAGAATACCCTACCCAGTGGCCCTTCTCCATGTATGATTTCCTCTTTGCCTGTCTCTCTTTCTCCATACGTGCATATGGACTGAAACGTGATTGACGTGTTGTTGCAGTTCCCCAGGGAGATAGACAAATGTTTCTTCCTCACTGTTACGTAAACACCAGGCACACCTGCGTGGATGGCACCCACATGACGCAGATACAGTACTCAATTGGTATAAACCGGCGTCGCCTCTGCTGTACTTAACAGAATGAACTATCCGCATAATATACATTTTGGAGGATGCTGATTTGCGTAGTGCATTTTTAGTACTCAGTTGCACGACACCAGCGTGTCTGTTGCGCCCGTACACACAGCTGCCACATTGAAGACTAGTGGAAATCCATCACTAGATCACTACGCGCTAACCTTCCACCAGCCCCCTGCGTCCGTCACGTTTCACCAATAATCTCCGCTGCTGTTTTTGAGTGGCTTCCGCCTTATTCCACTGCAAAATCTTCGTTTAAATTTCGTGTCACTCGCACAGAATACTGTTTCTCGTGTGTCCAAGCACCTATCTCCTCGAGGGCGAGATGGCGCAGCTGATGGCGCCGCAGCAGTGTCCCCTTCGCGACAGAAGAGCGACTGCTTGCACAGTGGATGAGGTGTATAGCCGAAAAGGAGCGTCTGCGGATAACTATAGAAAATTCTTCTGCAAGTGGGAGATACACGCGGTCGGCGCGACTCCATGGCATCTGCAAGTGCAACAGCAGAGAACTCTTCCTCACCTCTTTACCTACTATATACATCTGCGCTGTGCCTTCAAATCTACGGAAAGTACAACGTTAACCGTTCCGCCGCACAACAGCAGAGACACGTATCTCCCCACCAACAAGTGATCAAACACTCACATATCTTAGTTCTACGTAAGTACGCCGGTACAGCATCATCGCGCCTCTCTGCAAATGACATGCAGATATATACCTGCCTCTTCAGCAGACCGCTCGGGAAGGCATGGCGTAGGCTTGTTTTGACCTGCATCCGTAGAAGGCCTCCATGACTGGGCGGGTACGTGAGTGATGTGTGCTTGCAGATCACACGCAGCTGCCTGTGTAGCGTTTCAATTTAAGAGAATCGCTTTAAACAATAAAATACAGCTGACGTGCACATACGCGTCTGCTACGCGTGGACGTACTTGCGCACGCCTGTAGGCGGAGTACGGCTGTCTGTAGTGTGTACGAGGTAACATGAGTGAATCAATATTGCGTATTCACTCAAGAGCCTTCATCAGTACGCTCATACGCACATGTAACTGTATAAACAAATATATAATACATACACACAGGTACCTACAGACGCAACTGCACATACACATCTGCAGTAACGCGTGTGAAACCGTTGAGCAACGCCGCCTCGTTGACAATATTGAAGTACCTATGTTGGATCGCAACAGCCTTTTATCAGGAAAAAAAAAAATGGAGTATCTTTTTCGAGAGCGCCTTGCGGAAGCTGTAGCCCGCACGCACCAGGGAGTGGTGCGGCCTTTTTCTCCACAATGCGAGTTCCGAAGCGCTTGTTGTGTGACGTCATTCCTGGTATATCTATTTTCGTGCTTTAGACTTTGAATGGCCCCAAGACGAAGAGGGAGCAAAGACACTGCACCCATCTTCTTCGCTACTTTGCTCCTCTGAAGGCTGGCACGTTTTGGTTTTGGTGCGGCGTCTCTCTCGGCTCCACGCGTGCACGCACTGCCCCACACGTACGCGCCCTCACACAGCGTGTCACCTGCCTACGCAGATTTATTCTATCTGTACATATTCACGCACATACACCTTAAATACGTACAGTGATACCCACGTATCCGCGCCAATCTGTCTGGAGGGAAGTGCGCATGCTAATATACGCACACACATACACATATGCATACCCAATTTTGGACACACACGGCGTGCATAGGGAGACATATTTTGAACTACGCCTACACAGACACGCACAGAGGTGTACACACATATATACATATATATATATATACACACATAAGACCATACAGAGTAGACGTGTACGCGTGAACGTATCTATTAGGACGGCGGGAGAGCGAAACAGACGGGAAAACTTACCTTCATGCGTCTACACGTCACCTACAGACACATATACAAATGTACGCCAGGCTGTTTTAAAGTAGTACTCGAGTTCACGCACACGCAATTGAAGAGAAACCGTTACTTTACGAAAGTGTTGCACACCGACTTACACATTGCACTCAAGAAGATGAGTTTCAGGTTACGCGGCACGGAATTCGTCCTGCACGCAGAAAAATAGAGATGTAGGTATGTTCACGCAGGCCTGGAGACAAATAACGACGCCACTACCTACTGGTATACTTCCACACAAGTGCAGAACACTTTTAACGAGAAATTCGCGAACAAACCACTTTTCTCTGTAAATATACTATATACACCAAAGACACACATATCAGGTGTCTCCTTCAAGTATAATCACATACGTGGAGACGTGTAGACGCGATATCAAAGACTACCGCCAAAAACGCGGAAACCGCAGCGGTGTCAGCTGACGCAGTCCGCGTAGACTTGTTCGCGTGGTGCCCCCCTGCTCCTACTTGTCTACCAGCACCAGCTAGAAGCTTACACGAGCTAGAGCAGCAGCCGCAGCACGGCACGCACACCTCGTCGCTTTTCGAGCAGCATCACGTTCCGGCTTTCTCCTCCCCTCCTGCTCTTCTCTCTCTGTTCAGCAGTTTCCCGTAGGGTTCAGCAAACGTGCAAGACGTTCTTCCCCTCTGGTTGTCTTCTGTCTGTACTACCTTCTGCTGCACTGCGCGTGTCATGTGGTTACGACTCCTCAGCGCTGCTGCTCGCTCTGTATTCGCTTTTGCTGCGTCGACAATTAGCTGTTGCATTTTGACTCCTCTAAACGGACATACGGCTGACTGCTAGTAGTAACCGAACCAACTGCTGCTGCGGTGCTGTGTCCTCCTCCTCCCGCGCCTCTTGGTGGGCTGCTATCCTTTCCTTCTTAATCGCGCCAGTGACAAAGCTGCCGCCTATCGTCTTCTTTACACACATAAACACACAGACGGAAAGATCTTTCCACATGCACATCACACATACACGTGGGAAGACACATAGGCTAGAGTCGTTTTGTCCGCGAGTTGGCAGGCAGCGACCACAGACCCGTACGGGCGTGATGCAGGTCGAAGGACCGCCTGCCGCGACTGCAGTTTTCACGCGCTTTTTTCTCGTCCCCTGCTGCTGCAGCAGCTCTGCTTCCCTGCTGCAGTAGTCTACCCGCCCCAACAGTCTCTTCTGGATGCCTTCACTTCTCGCACCATGGGCAGCAGCTGCTGCTGTTACTGCACCACTCCTTCCCTGCTGCAGCAGCGCCACCGCCTCGTCGCTGCTGCTGCTCTGCCTCCCCGTTTAACGCAGCAACACTTTTACCCCCGATGTACCCACCGCACAGCCTGCTGCTGCTGCGCCTTCTGCGCAGTGTCTTCTGCGATAGCCTTCTCCTGCCTTTCCTCCCGCTGCTGCTGGTCCACTCTCTCTTCTGCGGCTGCAGCACCTCTGCAACTGCCTGCTGCTGGTGCCCGTGCTGTGACCAACGCTCCTTCAGCGTTCAGCTGTTCGTAACCTTCTTCCCCCTTTTTCTCTTTCTACATGGTTCTTTCTCCTTCTCCCTCCTCTGTTTCTGTGGAAACTTTTCTCCTCCTTCTCATCCTCAACTTCTCCACCATCCGTCCGCCCTCTTCGTGTCCGTTACTGTCCTCCTCTTCTTTGCTCCTCCTCTATATCTTCCCGATTTCGCCGTGCCTTCTCACCTTTGTCTTCCCCTCTCCTCCTCCACCTCCATTTCCCTCTTGTTTCTCTGTGTGTCCTGTATTGCCTTTTTGTCTCTTTCGTCTCTCATCGTCTGTTAGTTCTTCCTCGTCCCTCTTTTCCTCATATCTATTTTCTCCTCTCTCCTGTGTGTTCTCGATTTACCCTCAAATTTCCGTCCTTCTCTACACGAATCTTGACGCTTCTTCTCCTCCTTTTTCAACTTCCTTCTCCATCATCTTTTCCTTGCATCCCCTTCCCCTTCTCTTTCATCCTCTTCTTTTCTCCTCCGCGGTTTCTTCCCTCCTCCCGCCTTCATCTTCCCCGCAAAAGAATTTCTCTTTCATCTTCAACGGACTTTTCTTCGTCTTGTCCCATCCGCCTCCATCATCGTATTTCCCCTGCTCGCGTCCTCCTCCTCCTGTCCTTCCTCGCGTTTCTGGCAGCACCTCTGTGTACCGTCTTCACATGTGCCTCTCTGTCTCCTTCCTGTCTTTTTCCCGATTTCCCTTCGCGCGCGCTTCTTCCCCCCGCACGCACTCCTTCTCCATCTACCTACCTATCTTTCTCTCTTCTCACTTGCCTTGTTGAAGCAGCGGTGCCACATGCTGCGCAAAGACCGACTCTTCAAGTCTCACCATGATGATAGGCTTCCCCATGTACTTGCGTCCCGTCATAGACAGTATGCAAGCCTCTACTTCTGCTGGCGTCGCATACTCAAGAATAATATCGCATAGCTCAAAGGGGGTGTTGCCCTTGTTTTGTGGGGTAATAACTATCCCGTTGATAACTTTTCCTGCTCTCTCGCAACCTTCCTTCACATCTTCCAGCAAATCCTCGTAGTCCTCGGCATCGTTCATTGTCGTCGCGTCGACGATTTGTACGATGCGTACGTACCGGCTCGATCCTGCGCAGCCCACCCAGGATCACCCAGCAGCAGCAGCACCAGCAGCAGGAGAAGGAACATAGAGGACGGCAGGGCGGAAGGGAGGGAGAGGCTGACGCAGAGGAGAAGACAGGCACGAGGAGGAAGACGGCAGAGTGAAGAAAGGAAGGAGGACGCAGCGCGTTAAAACATGGGGGAAAACGAATCAGGTGAAATGCGCCGAGAGTTGGAGTCGATATCAGGAGGACAACGAATATGAAGGACATGGACGAGAAACAAGCCGACACGAAAGTGTGCAGGAAGAGGCAGACAGGGGACGCGGCGGACGAGAGAGCGAATTAGAGGTGGTGGGGAGAACGAAGCAGAGAAGGAAGCAACACGGGTCGAAACAAGACGGAAACGACGACACGAAGAAGAAATATGGAGAGGACAAAGGGAAAACGAGGGAAAAAAGTAAGGGGCCCGTGTAGCACCCTACACGCGGTATCTACGACACGACACCCGCACCTACACACATGTCCGCAGAGATAGTTCAACGTATCAGGTTCTCGCGGACATTTCACCGTCTCCCACCCATCTGTCTCCCGACGTCTGTGCATCAACATACCCATACACGTACGCACACATATATCTATGCTGGCCAGTACATATACATATATATATGTATAACAGCAATGAGTGGTAACACGTGATAGTAGGGAGGCCCTGTAGTACTTAGTCGCACCAACAACCTGGGGAGGACAGCGGTGAATGCGAGGACATCCATGCCGTCGCCCTTCTCCCCCAGAAACTGACGTTTTTAGGCAGGCGCGATCCACACATGCATACACTTTCTCCTCGTCCTGCGTGACAGAGACAGCGCGCCGTGTGCAGGCGAATATTTCTTTATGACTGTCTCGCACAGAGTTCCTACACGCGTGTCTGCCTGTATCATCCTCGACACGGCCGGCTGCTTCCCCTCCCTCGCATCTTCTGCGGACTGGCCCGGAGAAACAGCGCGCAGCGCACTGCAGAGATAAGCAGCTGTTCTCCCGTCTCTGCGGCCTTTTTCTTCCTCCTCTGCAATCCTGTGGCTCTCTGTTTGTCTCATTCTCTCTCTTTCTGGTTTGCGCGCTCTCGCCTTTGAGCTGTCTCTCACTCACTCTCTGTCGTCCCCGCTCTGTCTCTGTGTGTGTCTGCAGGTGTGCCTTTTCCTTTTCCCGCTGTTCTGCTGCGCGCTTTTCCTGTCTTGCTCTCTCCTATTCTCTTCCCTGTTCGCTTCACTATCGCTGCACCGGCTCTGTCTGTGTCGCGCTCCCGGCCGCGTTGCTCGTGCCCCCGCGCTGTCCTGCCCTGTCATCCCCCCTGCCCACCCGCTCCGTTCCCGCAACGTCGTCCCGACAAAAAAGAAACACACGACGGCAGCCAGGAGAAACACAGGAGGGGAAAGCAGCACACAACCTGGGTAGACGCTTCTACCAGTAGAGCGTTGCTGTCATCGTAAACTACGTAAGCTGCTTCCATCTGTGCACACGGGCCCAAAAGCACGCGTCGCGGCCACCGACGTACCGGGAGCCTGGGCGGCCATGGGAGTGAGTTGATTGATAAGCATCGCAGCAGCCTGTTGGCCCATCATACTCATCGCTTGGGTCTGGGCAGAAGACGTGGTAGAGTAGTCGTTCGGGCGCGAGACCTTGAGAGGAATGCCGAGACACAGCATCCCGTCCATTGTGAGCGCCCGCTCGGTTTCTTCGACAGTCGAGAACTCGACGAAGCCGTAGTTGCCTTTGTCCTTCGCGAACCACACGTACAGCACGGGGTTCGCGTCAGGGTCGTTGCAGAAGTTTCTCGCGCGCATTTCTTTCCACACGATCTCCTGAAATGCGCTCTCGGTAAGCCCGAGGTGGAGTGGCAAGTTGCCGAAGTACAGCCGACGCAGCTTGCGCGTGCTGTTCATCGTCGCCGCGTCCGAGCTGCCCTGAGCCTGGGCGGCACCGGTCTTCGCTACCCACTGAAAACCATCCCAGAACAGACGGATGGGCTCGTGTCCTTCACTATCTGCCAACTTCTGAAAGCCCCCTGCCCGCCGAATACACTCGGCCTGCGCCCTTCGGCGCCTCCGCTCTCGCGACCGCGACCGCTCGTGCGACGTTGATATGTCGCGGTTCCGGCGTCGCCGCTCTTTCTCGGCCCCCCCGCTGCCGACCGAGTCGCCTGCGCCCCCGCCTGCTCCTGCCCTCCCCCCCGTTGCCGCCCCGCCGCCTGCAGCCCCACGCGGGTCGCCGCCGCCGCGATCGCGACTGCGACTTCGGTGTCCGCCGCGACCCCCCCCCACATGCATGCCGCCGCCGCTCCCCCCGCCGACCATTACGCCGTAGCCTCCTCCTCCACCGCTGCTTCCCCCCCCTCCGCCGTAGTATGGGTAGCTGCTGCCCCCTCTGTCGCGCTCTCGCCCATACATCCCCCCTCCTCCTCCTCGGTAGTGATGCTGTCCGTAGCCGTACCCACTGTACTCATTCATACCTCGCCCTCCGGGCCCCCAGCTCCAGCCCCCATGTAGTCTTGCTGGTGGTACTGCTGCTGCTGCTGCATCCCCCCCCTCCGCCCCCTCCTCGGTCGTACGCGACTTCTCCCCCCGCCCCTCCGCGGTTCGAGTAGTAGTAGTAGTCACGGTAGTCGCCTCCTCCCCCGCCGCCGCTCCCACTGCTGCTGCCCCCCCCCCTCGCGAGGAGGAAGAAGAACAGCGGGACTGCCCGTACCCGCCTCCTCCTCCAGCACCGCCGGCCCCTCCCGCTCCGCCGCTGCCGCCTGGCATTCTTCCTCCTCCGCCCCCTCCGCTCATCCCGTAGCTTCCGTAGTTGCTGCTGCTACCGCCTCCGCCGCGGTAGTACCCCTCTCCACCACCCCCACCACCCGACCCGGGCACCCCCGGCCGGCCGCCGCTGCCCGGGGCCGCAGCCATTGCCGATCTGCTTGTGCTGCTGCTGTACGAAGACGACGAAGGCGAGTAGTAGCTGCTGCCGTTCGGCACGCCGCCGCCCCCTCCGCCGTGGCCGTACGGATGCACCCGATCCTCCTCCTGCCCCAGCATCGCCACCGAGCCTCAACCCACCTGCAGCACCACCCCAACACAGACGACGATATGTCTGGTCACCCGAACTTGTATTACATATACCTACAACAGCTACCGCTTTCCTCGGTCACGTGTGACCCTGGGCAGCACACGCAGTACAACAGGAATTGCTCATAGTCGACTCTTTCAGGTCCCATCCTTCGTACCAGCGTAGGTCCCCCGAGCGCGCTGGAACGGGCGGCCGCGCCGTGAACAGCAGCAGCCGGCAGGCTGAGGAGACAGGTGTGCGCGTGTGCTGGAAACGCAGTGGACGGCTGGCGGCAAACTACGGTGGCAGGACCCACTGCACCCTGACAAGAGGAAAAAAAAATCACCACCCTCCCAGCAACAGAACGACGAGAGCGACACGAGGCCATCTGCTCATCAAAACAAAAGGGAAAGTCGCAGCGCGTCCAACACACAGACGACGACGAATAATAAAAACTAGATGGGCAAAGTGGTATGCAGATACGCAACGGAACAGCCCTTTGTACACGGGATACGACTGACGGGAGACAAGTCTCTCCCATACAGAAGGCGACACACGAGGCAGCTAGTGCGCACCATCGCGAGCACAGCTTCTGCTAAAAACACGAGATGATAGAGAGAGAATAAGAGAGAGTCTATGTACGGGAGGATACAAACAAAAGACATGACGCTGGCCTCGGTAGCTGCTGCGACCTTGGCCAGGAGGAGAGACAGCAAAAGAAAAACATATATGTGGACGGGTTTATACGCATTCTTCAACGCTGTGTGGAGACACAGACAGAGACAGGGACACATACGCGTATACACAGAAAGAGAGAAATCGAACCGTTGTATGCAGCAGTTGCCGCGCGTGTCTCCATCAGCATACCCCTGCATAAAAACTGACGCATACACGCCTACACACACACGTATATACGTGCGTACACCTGTGGTTCACGTGTATATTTGTAGACAGACGGATGCACCACATACGTCATACATATGTGCACCTGTATATACACAGCTCCTCACAAACGAACAACAGCAGCCACTGTCTTTGAAGAAACGGGCACGACTTTTTGGACCCCATCGCAAGCGGGCAATGGCGACACGCAGCAGCCGCGGAGGCAACCAAATTAGGGCAGCACGCCATTAGGAAAAGACATAACAAAAACGAACACCCACCGCCGCACGCACGACGCAACACCCTCCGCCCACACGCAGAGACACGCCAAGAGAGCCGTCTCCCAGTTATTTTTACACATACAGACACAGCGAGCATTACTTCACGAAGTATTTACCAGAGATACGTATATCGCCAAAGAAGCACAGCCCCACCCGACCGCGGAAGCAAGCACAGCGACAGACAGAAGAAGCAGCAGGCGCCTCACACGCCTACTCGTTGAGACGGCAGAGACTGGAGAGTTACCGGCACTGCAGAGGACGACGAAAAAAATCACCGCCTTTTTACTCACGCAGATATATACATGTTTATGAGAATGGAAGGTATCTACTGTGGAACTTGAGTACGATGTGACTGCAGATGCATGCATATGCTCTACTACGTCCGGCGCAGACACACTTCAGTGGAACGCTTATCTACAAGACGCAGGAGCAGGCACGACGGCACGGGCGGCCAGGGCAGGCGAGAAGATACACAACCCCAGCAGCCGAGGGAGAGAGTGGCGGCTGCGACTAAGAGCAGCAACAGTAATGCAGCGGCAGCAGCAGAACTGACGATGTCGGGAGTGGAGCAGAGAAGATGAGGAGGAAGAGGCACACAGCAGCTCAGAAGAAGTGGTTCCAGCGGGAAAGACATCGGTGGGAGAAAGCAAAAGTTTTCTTATTCACGGTATTTGACACGAGTCCCGAAAATCTACAAATTCAGCTGTTGATGGAAGCAAAGGAGAAACCATAGCTGCACGACGACTAACTCTGCTTAGATACGAAGCAGCTGCCACGCCAACAATCAGCCTGTTCACAAACTCCTCGCTCGACGTAATGAGATTTTCACGACCACAGCAGGAGCGAGCTGAGCAGCAGAAAAGGCTCAATTCTCAGCAAAAACATACGTGCGGGACCCAAGCAGCAGCAGCGGCTTCAAGAGAAGAGAGAGAGGGCAGAAGCAAGACTCCAGCAAAAGTCGCGAGAAGCGCGACTTTTGGACGAAGCAGAATGAACGCAGCCCGAGCAAGAAGAGTAAAGTAAGCAACTACGGAGGACGGACTGGCCGCCGCCGGCGCCACAGCTTCTGGAGAAAAGGCGTTCCTGCGACACGGGGATGCAGGAGCAGCAGCGACCGAAAAAACTGCAGCAGTTCGACAACCAGCAGCAACTCTCAAACAGAACAACTTCCTACGTGAGGAGCACCACTGGCGCCAGCACAGCTGCGCGGCGTCGCAGGCGCAGGAAAAAAGCTCGACACAGCAGCAGCAACAGCACCTCCTCGCAGGAAACGTTCGACAGCGCACCGACAGCACGGGCGTGCAGCAAGGAAGAGGATTGCAGGAGAGAGGACTACAGGCACCACTACGGCAGCAGGAGCAGCAGCAAAAGCGACGTGGGCAGCAGCAGAGAGCAGGCCGTCACGGGGCACCGGGAGGACAACGCGCACTGCGAGCGTGCACGCAGCAGCAGCAGCAGCGAGAAGAGGGCAGCGAGATGCCCCCCCACATAAGCAGCAGCGGCAGGAGGACCACACGCGAGCAGCACGAGCAGCAAGAAGTGCATCGATGACAGCAAGAAGTGCCCCAGAAACTGCCGAGTGCCTATGCTGAGAAAAAATTTACCCGAAGGCGCAGCAAGACCACAGCAGGATTGCGGTTGAGTCGCTAGTTTCTCAAGCAGTTGCAGCACCGCGAAGCTATAATCTGTCGCTGCTGCTGCCGGCTCCTCAGTGTCCCGGCCTCCTTTCGCACGTGCTGGGGCCCCTCTTAACTTGCAAAGAGGTGTACGTACACCCGCAGTTCCTGCGAGAAACAGACGCACAAGCAGCGCATCCATCAGCGTATACATAGAGAGGGAGATGTATATATATAGATACGTACGTGTACAACTACGTGCCTGTATAGATAGTACACATTTATATTATACATAGAAAGAGACTACTCCTGCGGAAGCCTTCGCTTCTGTTTCGCGTTAAAGGCGTCTTCACGAAAGCGTCCAGGAATTTCCACGTTGCTGGAGCTGCTAACGACTTCGAGTCCCCACAAGTTGCTGCTGCTACGGGGACAGTCGCTTGCTGCTTGTCGTGGTGCGTCTTCTGCTGCTACCAGTGTTGTGTTTCTGCTATTGCTGCTGATTTTACGTCTGCTTCTCTTGTTGCTCCTGCCGCAGCTGCTGCCCCACCAACTGCTGCTGGGGACACGGCTGCAGGCGCACCCCACAGGACGTTTATACGTTTGATTTCTGCTGCTGCTCCTGCGGCGGGGAGCCACCGGCTGCGCAGCTGTCACCTGGCTGCTGCTGGTACTGCGTCACTGCTGTCTCTTCCATCCTGGTGTCCTCACAGGAAGAAAACGTGTCGCTGTCTTGTGTGCTTCTCTGCTACTCCTCTTTTGCTTAAGTTAGACGCCAGGGCGACTGACGTTCGCGCTACTGCTGCTGCCGCTTCTGTTGCTCCTCTGTTGCCCCAGCACAAGAGTTTGCGGCCTTTATCATCCGCTCAGAAGCTAAAGCTAGGACTGCTGATAAAAAAGGAGAAGCACGGAAGAAGAGGAGGGCAGAAAATAAAGAGCAAGCAAGAAGACAAGCCACGCACGCGTTCATCTGCGAATCGAAGGTGAAGTGCTCCGCCGGTCCCAAGAAAAACGCAGAAGCCAACAGGAGGATACAAAGGAAAACGCATGCAAAGGGAGCAACGCAGCCCAGGAGAAGACGCAGACACATCACAGGTCTTCATCTTGCTGATACCCTTAAAAATTAAGGATAGGAAATAAGATACACACACAGAGAGACGCCACACATACGTGTGTGTATAAATTTTTGTACTCCTATATAGACATAGACACAATCCCGGGGGAGCGGGGATATATGTATACATTTGCGCGCCTTTCTTCTGGCTTGAAAGACAGCAGACGGTTGCGATTCCCTCTGCGCCCGTGCTGTCCAGGGGACAAATCACACACAAAATCAATCACTCTCTCCACGCCTCCGACGCAAGTCCACACGACTGCACACCAGCACTTGCCCTACACATATACTGATACAGTAGACTCGATATATGTGTACAACAACTATACATGCATATATATATATATACATTAACATAGGTGTATGCGTAGAACAAATAAACACGCAAATGCATATATACATTAACACACGAGTGTGCATCAACATAACACACGAGTGTGCATCAACAGTTGTCCTGCGTATTGACACAGGAAACGCTATCTATGCGAATATACATGTACATACACACCCATAAATATTTACATGTACCTATCTGTATATATTAACGCCTGGATTAGTGGGCAAGGCTTTCCTGCCTTCTTTCTGTGGCTGAGGAACGCGTCGTACCAAGACAGGAAAAGAAGGTAGGTGTTTTTCTTCGTTAAAAGACCACGTTTTCAAAGTTGCAGTAGAGGAAGAAAATTTTATACGTCCTTCACTTCGCGCTACGCGTGTGACGTCAAAGGTCTACAGTTTACTAAAACTCCGAACATGCAGAGTTTCCCTTTGCTTTACACGTCAATTTTTGGGAAGACTGCCTTAGTAAAGCCCAATTCAGCGAGATCTTCACGCCAAACACAGCAGCTGTCGCAGGAAAAGTGCGCTACCACGTTAATGCGCTGTACGAAGACCCGAACAGCGACGAGGAGAAGTGCGACAGATACACAACACAGGCAACAGAGACAGATCCAAAGGCTGTGCTGCTGAAGACTGCAGCAGCAGCACCGGCGGGTGGGAAGAAGCAGGGGCGGGAGCTGGCACGAATCTCTGGATTGCTCGCTCAACCGATTTTTTCACGTTTCCCTTTGTTTTTGCGGAAGAAGTCTTTTCCACGGCAACGACTGTCAGACGGTAGGAAACGACTTCAAGAGGCTGCTGCTACGCAGACATTCTTCACTCTATGGACACATGTGTGTGCGTACATATGGTTGGTCACAGTCGTGTGCACATACATACCAGTGAAGAAAAAATTGGTCAACAAACGCAGATCAGCTTCTTGCTGCTCTCGAAAGTGGGTGTGGGATCTGCTGACGTAGGACGGCGTGCGCTGCGCACGGAAAAGCAGCTGTCTTGGCATGCCGCGCCAGGAACGCAGCCAGGGAGAAGGAAGCACCAGATCAGCAGCAAGAGAGGAGTCAGCGGAAAAAAAAGAACAAACGCGTTGCCCGACTGCGTCACTCGGAGTACCAACAAACACAGGCCCTTTACACACAGGCCCTTTAGAAAACAGAGAATGGGCGCTCAGCGAGACAAATATACAGTAGTACGTGGAAGGGTTGATTAAAATGACTAAGGTAATGCAACTTCAGTGGAAGTCCCGAGCAACTGGCGCAAGCGTACGTTAGCGGAAGGGCAAATCGCTATATCTACGATGCCAGTAGTGTTGCGTGGGGCAGTATCTACCTGGAGAGGAGACCTGTGCGATAATACACAGATGAAATGCTCAGCTAGTACACGTAGCCAACAAGAGGGACGCAAAACAGACGGAAGCGGTACTGCGGTATTACCTGGGCGAAACTGCGTAACGCCCTGTAAGAAATTTCACCTTGAGACGAGCAAAGACACTTGCAGAAAGAAGTTGTCTGCAGTACGGAGACACGAAGGATGAGGCTTCTCGTGAGGAAAGTGGCCTACAAAGTCAAATGTTGGACGTGAGGTCGCACGAACACAGAGCGAAGGGTGAGTGAGAGAACCCCTCGGACGAGGAAACAACGTGGAAGAGGACACGGCGTAAATGGGCAGAAGGGCAGAGTAGGAGCGGAGTGGCGCTCCAAACGGAAAGTTGAGAGAAGCACCTACAGGAGGTAGGTGTGTCTGGGAGATTCCGACGCAATATTTCCAATTTCGATTCCTCTTACGCAAGACGCAAGCGTAGAGGGAAGGTCGCAGACGGAGGAGCTGGCGAATGCCCGCGTTCATTTCAGCGGTCGCGCCGGGGGAAGTGCGTAGGAAAGAAGAGGGCTTGTCAGGTAGAAAATATTGCAGTGTAGTACTGCCGCAAAAAATTGCGAGAGATGCTTTCTCCCAGACATGAAAGGCAGGGCCGGGAGAAGGGATGTCTATTTAGTATTGCAGAGACATTCCCGGCAACATGTAGTGTGCAGTAGTAGTGCAGAGCTGCCGCTAACTCGGGACGGAACTCTGCCTCCTGATGTATCGAAGAGAGACGCACACGAGGAAGTCTCAGCCTCCGCGCGTGGAAACAATAGTTGACGCTGGCTCCAAACACCGGAGAAGACAATTTTCTTCGGCAACCCAGGGAACGTGTTGTGGGGAGTAAGCCAGGAGAGAGCTGGCTGCAGTGCAGAGAAGAGCTCCCAACGTGCTCGGTCCGGTTTGATTGCACGGAACGATCTTCCACAGGGTGTACGTACACCCCAACGCACTGTACGGATACTTGATTTGCCGTAAAAAACGGCGTAATGTTCCAAGGGAGAGAACGAGGGGAGTGGAACAGTCGAGAGATGCGCGGAGGAGCAGATACAGGGGAGCGAGGGGCAAGTGGCAGAGGAAAGAGAAGCGAGAAGAACGGGGAGACGGAAAATGGGGCAGAGAAAATGTCACTGAGTAGAGAACTTGTATTTTGCTCCTAGAGGAGGGAAACAACGGCGATCCTCTGTTGTTGTGGTCCGTGCTGTTGTCCTGCTGCCGCCGTGGCTGCTCACCGCTGCGGCCATCTGCGAGATATACTGCTAAAATGCGAACAGCGGTTGCGCCAGTGGAAGAGAACTCCTGCAGCGGAGCAACAGCACGAGAAGAAACAACAGAGGACCGCCAACCACAACAGCGAGGCAAAATGAAGTTGCTTCTTGCAGGTGCTCCTGCTTCTACCGCTGCCGCGGTTATTGCTACTACTGTTGGTGCTCCCGCCCCGTGGTGCCGCTGACGCCTACACGTAGCATAGAACTGTCCCACGACAACGATGTTGCTCGCGCCACACCTCGCCGTGGCCAACGCGGAAGAACATTATCTGCTCCTGCACATAGTTTTAGCGTCTGTCTGTGCCTTGTGACTCAACATTCCCGCGAACCGAAGGAAAGAGATGCGCCGGTGTCGCCGCTGCAGCAGATGCCGCGCTGCGGTTGTCACTGCCTCCACGGTAGCGCACCCTGCAGCGCAGATGCAGACGCCCAGTAGCAGCAGCAGCAGCCACAAGGTAGGATAAAGCCAGGCTGATGATACCGGGAGCGACTACCTTCACAGACAAGGGATATACACTACGAAGCAGGAGAGCAATTCGCAGCAGCGCTCCTCCACGACGCCCGATTCGTGCGCGACAACTTGAAACAGCAAGGCCGCGCTTTTCCTCCCGACCCCTTCTGCTGCTATTGCCGCGGCGGGATACCCCCCGGAAACACCTCGCCGCGGAGCCCCAGCAGCAGCACCCACCGGCAACCACAGCAGCACACGGAGTACGCGCGGCACGGGTTGCAGCAGCGGAGGAGCCACAGGCAGCGCGCAGCACCAGCAGCAGCACGGACTCGCCGACAGCACAAGGAAACGACAGTCACAGCTACAGCGGTAGTCGACAACGACCAGTGAACGGCCCTTCCTTCATCGTGGAGGAGGAAGGGGAGCAAGGGCAGTTTAGCGTCACGCCGGTAGCCGTATGCGAAAGTAGATGATCTCGCGGGACGAGCCCGGGGTTGTTCAGAGCAGTGCAGCAGCAGTCAGAGCAGCAGCAGCACGTGCAACAACCGGAGCAGTGACAGTGTGAGTCAGCATCACCGTACATCAGCAGCAGGAGACAGCACCAGCGGACCCCGGCGGCGTACTCTGGTGCACACGGATTCTCAGACGAACGTCACCCAGTAGGAGGACACGGAGATGTGACCAGCAGCAGAAAAAGCCTGTGGATACTCAGGCAAACTACAGGTAGTAGCAGGACACGGAGATGTGACCAGCAGCAGAAAAAGCCTGTGGATACTCAGGCAAACTACAGGTAGTGGCAGGACACGGAGATGTGACCAACAGCAGAAGAGAAGCTTGTGGCTTCTCAGGCAAACTACACGCAGTAGGGGGACATGGAGGTGTGCCCACCAGCAGCAGAACCCTGTGTCGTCGAGCAGCAGCAAACCAGCTGGACAGCTCCGCTGAAAAAGGCTACGGGTCGTCCAGGATCCGCCAACGGTGAAACAGGCTACTTGTTGCAGCGCGTCACAGCGTGAGCAGCATCCCCGTCCGCCCTCTGTGAGTAGCATAATATACATTCAAGAGTAGCGGTTGTAGCTCCAGCACCAGCAACAGTCGCGTGACCCACGTAGAAACACTAGTGCGAACAGGCTCATTAGGGCCAATCGCAGCAGCCAGCAGGCCCACAGAGAAATCCTTGGCCGTCCGTAGGTCCAGCGGCACATCAACAAGGGCACATCAACCACACTTAACGGAGCAGCAGCACAGGCAGGAAATCTGCAGAATCAATGTTGTCGAAAGAGAGAGAGAGAGAGAGAAAGAAAGAGGCGTGTCAGCTGTGGACGACGACCAGTAGTCACCGCAGCCGTCGCCACATCCGCAGGCGCTGCGTAACGCTATTGACCAAACTCATGCAAAGAATAATAGCAGCGCCAGCAGCAGCACCGGAAGCGAAGCAACAGGAGAAAGCAGCACTCAAGAAAACCAGCGAGAGAGTCGCGCGACTTGTACACATAAATGACGCAGTAAATTTGGATGTCTCTCTCCGTCGTCAGTTGCTTGACTGCGAGCAGCATCAGAAGGAAGTCTGGCCTGTGCAGGTCTGTTATGCGTAGTGTTTCATCGCGGCGGAAGGAGTGTATTTATTGACGAAGAGCGCGAGGAAGAAGAAGAAACTGAACGGTGGACAAATGTAGACCAGGAGAGAGAGCCAGCAGGGAAACAGCTGCAGACACCTAGGGAGCCGGTCAGACACGTCCAGTCGGCTCAACTGCGGAGCTGCGAGGTCTCGGCTCAACTGGACATATGGATGGGTACGCGAACTGCATCATCGCCAGTTGACGACGGCATTCCTACGATTCTCTCAATACGTACATGTATGCACGTATGCTTCCTTAGTCGTTAGCAATTCCAGGGTATACGAGAAGGAAAAACGAATCCCCCATACATACGCTGGACGAGTGAGTGCATGTCTGTGAATCAAGTAAGTTATCTCCGTCGAATCCTTCGAATGCAGCCGCGTATATGTCGAACACCTACAAGTAGACTTGAAAGTAGCCGTCCTTCTTTTCTTTCTGCGCAAGAAGCAATCCGCTTACAAATATCCCCCTCACAACTGCACATAGGAGGAGAAAAAAAAAGACGCGGGGTTCTGCGTCAGTTGCGAAGCGTCAGCTGCACTTACCTAGTGTCTGGTTCTACGTGTATACAGGCAGTTAGGGCATGGTGGTACACGGACGCACGCGTACGGAGAGACATGCGACCTGTGTCTCCGTCGTCAAACGGTTTACTTGTAGATGTGCAGCCCGGGAAGTGTAGAGTTTCAGCAGCACAAAAACCCATGTAAAGTCAAGAATACCTTGAGGCCTCATAGCAGAAATATTCGACGTGCGGTCCTCATATACACATCAGTACGTGATACGTTCTGCCGGAAAGTGCTACACGCACCGCTAATCTCTCGCAGTAGTGCTCCCATCACGATATGTACACACATATATTCGCATAAAGTGATACATATATGGAGAGACAAAGGCGGAAAAGTGCCACATGGAGCGGTCACCTCCGTAGCCCACACGAATATCCTACAAGGAGCTGCCTGCTGCCTAGTTGTAGCAGCGGTCCAGTGGGACAAGTATCCGTCAGTAACTTCTACGTAAGCCTACCACCTTCTGTAGAAATACAGGTACATGTTTCAGTACGAAGGTGTCCGTAGCCCTACCTGCTGCAAAAATGGCCCTACATGACGACGAGAAACACCTCTCCTTGCAGTCCTACCAGCGCTAGTACAGCTATTTTGCGGCATCCCGTGGACGGCGCTCGCGACTCCCTACAATGCAACTTCCACAGATAAGGTATGTAACGAATATATACGCTACACTCAGGCACGTAGGGCTTTTACGATATATCTGCATGCTCACACTTGGACAGCATCTGAACAAATACATGCATAAATTCAAAAGGCTTACACATCGGTGCTCACCCACCTGGGTAGCTACGTACATAAGGTGTCCAGTGTAGGTGTGTGCGCAGCCTCATGGACATGTGCTATGTATATATATGTCTATGTATATATCTTTATACGTGTGCGTATGCGTACGTGCCAAACTATTATATATATAGATGCGTAGGTGCCAGAGCTCAGGAGAGTTTCTGAAAAACGTAAGGACCGAAGCACTTAAAAGCGCTCGGAGGTAAAAACACCCAAGCGGACAGCGCGTGTTCTTGGAGTTCCTGCACTCCATGACAGCTGGTTCGCGCTGGTAGCCGTGTGCCTGCTGGTGCAGTAGCTGTCCTAATACTGTCGAGGGAGCGTTTGCTGTGCTGCCTCTTCCAGCACCTCACCGCTCGTTACGTCCTCTACGCAGTGGTTCTGTCACACAACATCACCAGTGCTGCCGCTGCTCTCTTCCACTGCGGCTGCTGCAGCTTCACTTGCTATTCGCCGTGTCAGCGCTCCTTGTTACTGCTGCAGCTGCTGTCTTTCTTCTGTTTGCTGTTACTGGTATTGGCGCATCAGCTCTGCCTCCTACTGCTGCGATGGCTGCGTCATTTCTGAGTGCCGCTCCAGCTGCCACTAATACTGTAACTCTCCCTGCTGCAGGCTTCTGCGGTCTCAGCTGTGCTTGCTGCGGCCGCTACTACCTCAGCTCCGCTTGCCGCATCCAGCATTTCACCACTGCTTGCCGCTGCTGCTATCGCTGCCTCCACTACAGCGCTAGCCCAATGGCTGCGCCACCTTTGAACCCTGCTCCTTCACCCACGGGTGCCGCTGTAGTGCGGTCTATTCCTACTGATATTGCAACTAAGCTTCCTTTAGCTGTGTCCTTCCTTGTCAACTCCGGTGCAGCACCTCTCTTCTGCGTTGCTGTCGCAGAAATTTCAGTGTCCTCAGCTGCTGGTGTTGCTGCTGCTGTTCTCCTTGCTTTCACCGCTGCTACCCCTGGTGGCTCTTCTGCCATTCCCCATGCGTACATGTCTACCTTCAAAGCACCCGGGTTGCCAGGATACCATGTCAAATATACGGAGGACACGTCAGTTACGGTCGACTGCTGCTACGGATTATACAATCCCCCTGGTTAGCTGCGCACTCGCAGCCAGTGCTTTAACACCTTCTACTGTTTCCGCTGCTGATCCTAATACGAGTACCGTTGCGTCTCCCACCACGTATGCATTTGCGCCTTCGAGCTGTTCCTCTTCTCGTTCTAATCCTGGTGTTGCTGACGGACACGCTGACGCTACCGCTGACGCTACCGCTGACGCTACCGCTGACGCTACCGCTGACGCTACCGCTGACGCTACCGCTGACGCTACCGCTGACGCTACCGCTGACGCTGCACAACTTTCGGCTCCAAGACCCACCTGCTTGTCCGCGTATTGTTATCTCTGCTCTGAGGCACTGCCAGGCAGACAGCCACTACTGCATTGTCGACCATATGGTTGTACCTGCTTTTCTGGGTGACACTACAGCTCCTCGTAGGCACTGCGAAGCAAACACACACTCCTGGACGGTCGATCATGCACTTTTCGTCCATCTGACTCGCGCACACACAACTAGACGACAAAAAGGCCCTCCGCAGCTCCTGCAGCACCTATTGCTCCTGTCTCAACACTGTTGTTACACTTGCGGGGAGCACTGCAAAAGACAGCACTGCTGCGCCGTGTTGCACCTCCTTCATGCCGTGGAATGGTAGGAGTGTTCGGTCGTGCTGCGGCTCCTGCACATTCCCCGACGAGTCTTAATGCTGCATCGGCTCTCTGCTGCTGCCCGTGTCTCTCCTCGCGTATGAGAGAACGCACGTATAACGCTGGTCGTAATGGGGGGTTGCACCCGCTGCTGCGTCTCCGTCTACCACAGACGCCCCCTCTGCTTCACGGTGCACTTGCTAAATAACAATATGGGTTGCTGCTGACGTACCAGCGCGGCTGGTGGCCCGAGCGGCAGATGCTGCGGAGCAGCTGCCACAGAAAACCACCTTCTTACCACTTCTGTGGGTGCTGCCGCTCGGGCCGTTGGTGGGAAGACGAAGGGTGTCGCTGCAGCGGCTTCTCTTGTCGCGGAAACGCCAATGCTCCGCCGGAGACACTCTTGGAATGCGGTGCTACAGGTGTCCTGTACACTTCTAGAACGCGACGTCCTGTTTTACTGCGTTGCTCCGGCTGCTCCCGCTCCTCTTTTTCAATAATTGCGGACGCTGCTAGCCATTGCTGGCAGCTTCTATCCGAACGACTGAGTGAAACTCCTCCTCCTTGTGCTACTACCAGTACCCGTTGTATGGCGCTGCCGCCTTCGGCAGCTGCTTGATCCTTCTCTTTCGCCAGAGCGTGTTCGCGAACGCATACTCTCCCTGACCGCGAGCGTTCCTCCACCGTGGTGACATAAAAACGCTGAAGCTACTCCTGTGCAACAGTTGGCTGCTGCTGCTGTTGCTCCTGGTGTTGCTGCCCTCTCCTCTTGCGGTAACAAGGCTACTCCGCACGCGCGCGCACTGCTTCTGCTGCTGTTGCTGCTGGTGCTGCCGCTTGTGCGGGTGGTGCCGCTACGTTGTTGCTCCGTAGCGGCTTTGGTTCGTACCGTTGCAGCACAGCGCCATGCTCCGGTGCTGCTGCTGCTGCTTATTATGTTGCGGGTGCTGAAATAACGTTTCATTATTCGTCGTTGGTGGAGCTCCAAGTTTTGTATGTCGTGCGGCAGCGCGTGCGGCGGCTCAGTTGCAGCGGCAGCGTGTTGAATCTCCTCCACCGCCTGCGCGCACGTACTTTTCGATCGCCAACACCACCCTCCTGTGCCGCCGGTGCTCTGCTGCTACTGCCCTCTGACGTTGCTGCCGCTGTGTTGCTGCTGCTGTTGATCCTCGACTGCTGCTGCTGCTTTGTTGCTGCTGTACTACTGCTGCCGTTGTTGTTAGCCCTGCTGCTGTTGCTGCTGCGCTTCCCCTCAAGCTGCTGCTGCGGCGCAACAAGAGCAGGCGGGCTGCCTTTCCATCTTCCGCAGTTGTTGACACTTTGCAGTACGCCGTTGTTGTTCTTGTTTGCCTACTTTTCTCCTCTTCCGCTCTTTGCTCTTTCTCCCCTTTCCTCATCTTCTCTCTCTCCACCTTTTTGGTGCAGCGTTCGTCCATTCGCTTTCCCCTGTCCGTCATCCGCTTCTTCTTCTCCTCTGTCTAAAGAGCTTCGGCGAGGTTTTCGTTCTTGCGGGACAAGGTAGGTGGCTGCAGCAGTAGTGCCAGGAGCGGCGGGAGCCCACGAATGACAGCAGGAGCACTAGAGAAACGACAACACGAGGGGAACAGCCGCTGAAGGAAACGGAGAAATAGCTGCAGAATAGCAGGAAAGAATGCAGTGGCAGCAAGAGCTGCTGCCTTTGTGTTTACAAGCAGCACGAGCAGCGGCTGGAGCCCTCCTCTGTGAATTGGCGCAGTGAAGTCGGAAGCACTACCGTGGAGGGGAGGAACAGCAGCTGAAAATACGCGCGACAGCAACAGCATGTAGCGCGTCCGCAGCAGCTGAGCGACAGCACCTGTAGAATCTGCAGCCGCAGCTGCAGCAGCTGCAGCAATAGTGACAGCACCAGCAACACAACACGTAGCACGCCGTACTGCAACATTGGCAACCCCGGGATTTTCCCCAGTCGTTAAGCAGCAGGGATAGCAGAGAGAAGATGGTCATGTAGGTGAGGGCAGCTCGTGCTCATGGAGTTGCGAGGAATGCTTTGTGAACAAGTGGCTCTGACGTGGTTGACGGTGTATCCGCTCCGCTGCGGTGTACATACACCTCACCCTGAACTCCCTGCTGTCCATGAACGCTGCCGCGTAGGAATGCGGGAGTGGTTTTTTCGCTGTGGTCCCGGGTTTTCCGCTTGTCTGTCTCTTCGTATTTGCTGCTTCTCTTTTTTGTGCGACAAGCAGCAGATGTCTCGCTCGTGTGCACAGCAGAATTACGCAGGGCCTAGCCGCACGCAGCGCGGTCTTGTTTGTGACGCGCAACAGAAACAAGTAAAGAGACAGAGAGACTCAGAGATCCATCTGCAGTGTTGTAGGCTGAGCGGAAACAACGGAAGAAGCGAAGCAACAGAGAATTCTCTCGTCAGGAAGCAGCAGACAACAGCCAGTGGAGATTTTTACATCTGTCGGTGCGGCAGACGCGGCGCGGCAGACGCAGCGTACCTCGAAGGGCCGACAGGAAGCTGCAGCAGAACTTTCTTGTCAGAATGCAGCACGCAAGACCGAGCAGCTACCTTCTGCGCCATCTGTGAGCGCGCCAGATGCAACCCCCTTCCAGCGGGGGAGACACGAAGCTGCATCAGCCTAGGGAACTGCCTTGTTGTGACTTTGATATTAACAGGAGTCTCCTGAGACATGCACTTGCTGCTTAACTTTTTTATTCTTTTTTGAGTAGGGACACCAGGTACACCCCCCCGAGCAGCACTATGTGCAGCAGCAGGCCCGTTGTTTTGTGCGCCGAACAGCATCACCACGGGAAAAGGAGCCACAGACAGCAGCTACTAGCGAACGCAGCTGCGTACCAGACGTTCTAGTACTATTTGTAGTAGTAGTAGTGGTAGGCCACGTTGTTTGCTGCGGCAAGGCGTAGCAGCGGCAGCTGCCCAATTTTGTGCGGGTCCGCGTAGCAGCATGAACACGCACAGGTGTGCGCCCGCCGCTTCGTTGCCTTCACGAGGCGGTACACCTGTGGAGGCCTGGGTACGACACAGCAGCAGACGCTGAAGCGGCAGCAAAAACAGCGGCAGAAGGAGCGGCAGCGGCAGGGGGAATTGTGTGGATGACAGGAGCCTTAGCAGCAACACATCAGCGGCAGAGTAGCGAAGATTCCGCGGAGTCAAGCTCGACAGCGCACAGAGTGCGAGGAGGCCCAGGGCCGAGGTGTATAGGCAACGGCGAGAAGCGTCTTGTAGCGGAAGCTCTGTGCAGGAAAAAGGCAGCAGCAAGAGTAGCAGCAGCGAGTCTGTATCAGCAACGGCAGCTCGGGTAGCCGGCAGACCACGTCTTCCGTGTCCCGCATACATCGCAGAAAAAAAATTTACATATCGGAGCAAGTGTGTACGCTTGGGGGTCCTGTCTGCATGCGTACATATACTACAAAGGTCGTTGCATGCGGCGGAGGTACGTGTGAGTGCGTCGCAAGGACGAGAAAGCAGAGAAGTCGTTTCCCACCTTTTCTCTCGCACCCGGTGTCACGCCTTCCCACACATTCCCCACCGTCACCTGCAGTTTTTCTACAAGCGCGTGCGCATGCATCATTTTATGTGGGAGGTACAGAGAACTGTTTTCGCTGCAGCGGCCACTTCTTTCTTTTCTGAAGAATATCTATCTGCATACACTCTGAAACACCAAACAGAAAGAGCCAAAGAGCAGACAGAGTAGTTCATGCAAAGGGGAGAAAGGCTATAGACACTTACCCCACGCGTGTGTATATACACCCGACGTGCACGTGCGCGTGATACTGCTGCGTTCTTGTCTCTGTACCCGACTGCTGGACCCTTCCTTGTGAGTCGTATTAGCCTGCTGCTGCCGCTTCTGTGTGCGCCCGTGGGTTGTGGTTGTGCCGCTGCCATGTGTACACCGGTTGCTGCTTTTATTTTTCTGCGGGGCAGTCCTTTCTGGTCGGCTGCTGCTTCTGCTGCCGCGTCGTTGTCGCTGTCTTTTTGCTGCTTCCTCTCCTCAGAGAATGTGACACCGGCTCCAGGCGGCGGACGTCTGCAGCTAGGGGACAGCTGTGGGGTGTTCTGCTGCTGCTGCTGTTCATCGTTTGCTGCTGCTGCTTCGTGTCTGTATTTCTGCAACTCCATCCCAGGACGAAACGGTGGTGTATTCTCCATACGTACGTGCGTACGTGTCGAGCAAAGCTGCTGCTGTTTGGGCATTCCTCCTGCTCCTGTGAATCCGTCTGCCCCTGGTCTCTCCACATGTCGTTTCTCGGCTGCCCGCCCCGTCCGTGTGCGCTGCTGCAGTCATCTGCCGCTGCGCGGTCTGCTGCAGGGGCTGCTGCTGCTTGTGGGGAGGGGAGCGTTTACAGTTGCTTGTAGTGGCGGGGTGACTTCGCCTGTAGCCACCTGCAGGAGCCGTATTGCTCTCATATATATATATATATGTATTACTGAGATTCATATATGTGTGTATAGCTATTTGCGTGTCTTTGCCGAGACACGCAAATAGCTTGTGTGGGGCCGCAGCTACTGCGGCACAGCGGAGGTGCAGGACGCGCACAGCAGCACCTTCTGCTGCTCGTAGGTTTTGTGGAGGTAGACCTCCACAGCAGTCTCCTGCAATCCCAGTGTTGTTGTCTAAAGTAAGAAGAAAGTAGTGCGCATACCGTACGATTGTTACTTACTATTTCCCTGTGTGCGTCCTTGCAGCAGCAGCAGCAGAAGGCTTACGGAAAAACTTTTCTATCTGCTGCGTAACAGTGTCAGCGTGCGGGTTCAACAAGTTGTTCTCGTGTGTGTATTGCGGAGTGTCTTTATGTGTAGGCCTATTTAATATATGTGTACAGGGCGTAAATATATATGTATATATATTTATATGTGGGGACACCTTTGCGTACGTGTCCACATATGCATGTGTGTGTATTTCTATGTAAATACGCCTGTGTGTTTTTGTCGATGTACGTAGTCAGTCGCTATATACACGTGTGTCTATACCTCGTGGATTGCTGCTGTTTTTGCGGTGCTGTTGATGTGACCTCAGGCCGCGTGTAACTTTTTCCGGAGAAGCGGTGGTACTGCGAAACTTCAAGTGATTTTTTCTCTCCTTTGCTCGCGTTTCCCCCTTTCTCTCAGCGGTGTGTGTGGCTGCCGCCGGTGGAGTTGTCCCTTTCCTCTGTTGGGGCTTGCTGCAACTGCTGCTGGCTGCGCTCGCTGCTGACGCGCTTCTGCTGCTGCACCTGCTGCCTGAGCTTCTGCGGCGGATCCTTCGGACCCTGCTGCCGCGGCTGCTGCAGTGCCATCGCATCGCGCACTTGAACAAAGGCGGGCAAAGGCCTCCAGACACACATACACAGACAGACAGCATCTTACAAGATGGCGTTGAAACGGATTAATAAGGTGAGAGCCAGCATGCCGCCGCGCGACGTAGACAGAACCCGAGATTTCCCGGGTGTACGTACACCGCAGACCCTTTTTTCTGTGCTGCACGGCGTGGAAATCTGGTGTTGGTAGGGATCAGTGGGAAGAAAGGGCAGTACTTGCATCCCAGTGCAATGTGTAGGTACACCCGAAAAGCGACGGGAGATTCGCAATCTGCGGCATTCGTACATCCGAGTGACAGCACACGTGTCGTATGCACGTATTCGACAGTGTGTCTGTAGACCAAACAGAGTCCAGGTGTATATTCACAGTAGCTATGGCTCCGTACGGCCAGGGGGCTGTATGTTCTGCTGCTTCTCATCACGGCGATCACGCGGGAATTACGGTGTACATACACCTGGAGGAAATGCAGTATACGTAGACCCACGGGCGCATTCCCCTTTGCGTAGGAAATGTAAATCTGAACTGCAGAGAAGTTCGTGAATGGCGGCGTACGTACCGCCGAAGTGCAGTGTACAGACATCGCGGCGTGTCCGTTTGAAATGCGGTGTATGTACACCCGGAAGGAAGTCCGCGACGACGGTTGGGGGTGCAGTCGTATGCGGCGGCGTCTTGACATGTACACGTACGTACGTCTGTAATGATGGGCAAGCACACATAACATGTGTGTCTGCCGGCATATACGTTTGCCTATTTCTGGGATCAGACATACATATCTACATTTCTGTAAGTGTGTATGTGTGTTCGTAGAAGCAGGGAGTCGATTGTCGTGTACGTACACCCGTTCAAACCCATTCGAGTATATCTGGCTGCAGGCGGGTGTCTGTCTGCACTTCACATGTAGAGTGAAGTGCAGCACCCGCATAAAGGAGGAAGAAGGTTTTCTTCCGCACGCGCGCGTGGGTTCTTACTCCAGGACTTCTGCTGAAAAAAGTGTCTGTACACACGTACACATATGTAGAGATACACATATATGCGTGTAGACCTATGTATCCATACCTACGTATATATATACATATATACGTGTAGGTCTATGTATCCATACCTATGTATATATATGGATATGTGTGGGCCTTCTCTGCATGCCACCCGAACAAATGCCCCGGCAGCCGACATGGACATCTTTTCGTTCGTACGTTTGTTCACCACGTATGTGGCCTTACTTGCATATATGCGTATATACGTATATACATGTAGAGAGAGAGTGGCATCTCTCCATACATACACACGTATGTATATGTATGTATAGGGAGAAGCATCTGCTTCTGACGAATGTTTACAAGTCTTCAATTTGTATGTGTATATATGTATGGATCTACTTGTTGACACGACTCTCGTGTGTATGTATATATATATATATATATATGTATGCGTGTGGACATGACCGTCGTATATATATGTGTGTATCGCTATGTACGCTATTGATGTTGAGGCGGCCCCTTATACTGGGAGTGTACATACACACACGTAGGAGATCGTGAAACAGATGTCAGCGGAACTTCGCTGGCGATCGCTTATATGCCCAGGGGAGTTTATGGTGCATGCAGCACAATGGGTGCAGCAGCAGCATATTTATGTACAAGAATATATTACTGTTTGAGTACTTGCTCACACACATTCTACGAAAGGCTACTATAGACTGTTTGAAGCCTAAAGTACACACATATGAGAGTATAGGATTACCTGAATAAGTACGCGTAGATATATTAAAATGTAGGTGTAACAGATTAGGAAAGTCGGGGTTCGCCGCAGTTGCTCTCGTGGGGTCCGCGCGCGCGCACGCGCATGTGGGTGACGTTGTATACACACGCACAGATTCACGAATTTTGCTTGAAGAGTCCTGGCGCTTAACTGACACGAGTCTGGCCGCTGTAGACAGGGACCTGGTTTTATAGATATTGTCCAAATAGTTTAAAGCAGATGTGGATGACGAGTTGTCGTGCGGACGGTGGACAGCGCAGCAGAGGGAAACGAGAAGAAGCAGCAGCTCGTGCGCATGAGGGGGACGTCTTTGCGCCCCACACACTCGTAGACTTCGTAGACGTACGTGCTGCTGCCTAAACTTTGGATTCACGTTTTTGTGGAGCATGGGTGTATATATATATGTATGCGCAGGGACCTGCTGCACGTAAATTTCTGTGGAGAGACGTTTTCGTGGGATAATGTGGAAAGAACGGCTACGCACGTATATAAATATGTTTGTGTGGGTAGACGTAGGGGATGAGGACCTGCTTGGAAGTCGTCGAGAGTAATGCGGAGTATTCCGCCTTCTTGGGAAGAGAGGAGGCATCATCCGCCGCGTGCACGTGTATTGTGAAACGTATTTCCTTCAAGAGTGTCTGCTGTATGCTACGACATACTTCGAAGAGCCGCTTCCACCGGTGTTCTTGCTTTTCTCTCATATTCCGGAAAACTGACCATATGCAGAGGTTTTCTTCTGTGTACGCACCTCGTTGTATATTTACGTCTTCGATTGTGGGTAATGAATTTGTATGTGTCTGTAGATATGTGTGTATACGTGTGTGTGGTGACTTCTCACATGCCGACACGGGAAACTATATGTATATGTGTATGGGTATTTCTATACGTGGTGAGTCTCTAGACTGTCTGTAGACAGATAGAAGAGAGAAGGCTGCAGTGGGAGGTTGCGTGGACAAGGAAATGCGTGGGCGCGTGAAGAATCACCGCAGGTGCATACCTCTGACTCGTAGAGAAGGCGCGCGCAGGAAGAAACGTCTTCGTCTGTTTTCTCTGTACGCGCGTCTGGAACTTCGCGTGAATACAGCGCAAAAGCGGCGCAGCAGGGAATTCTGAGAAGGCCGGCATTTGCAGTGTGCGGAATTCTGTGTGCGTGCCGTGCCGCGTCTTCGCGTAGTGGGGAGAGTTGCCGTCGCAGCAGCCGATGGAGATTTAACGTTTGCTTGCTATGCCGCACACATATATGTTCATTTGCTGGCTTTATCGTTTCGTGCAGAGGTATATATGTACCGCATATATATGCATCTGTATGTGTATATCTGTCTGATGTGCTGGAGCCGGGGATGGGTAGGCGACGCAGCTGTTTGTTCGGCTTGCGGTGTCCTAAGAGCGAGTTCTCCCTGCGTTACCGTCGGACGCAGACATTGCAGTTTGTTGTATTTCGAAGACTTTACTCTCCCGCGTTGTGTGCGGGAAGCGCTCGGTAACCACAGCTGTGTGACAGACACTGCCTTGCCTTGTTGCGGCGGGGGGGTGGGGCCAGCTGGTGTAGAGACGGTTCTACAGCTACTTTTTAGCTTCTGGCAATCAACTCACGCAACGGCTTACCACACTGAAGAGGTTGTGTGCCTACTATTTAACCAGCACATCGTCGTCAGCACTTGCAGAGATAGGAAGTCTGCAAGAAAAAGATTCTTCTACGTGCGAAAATGGGGCCCCCATGCCCACCGTAGGGTCCGCTCTACCACGTTTCAAGAGAAGAAGCGACCAACCGGCGAAGCGAGCAATGCGCGAAGAGAGCACCGTTCTGGGACGAGGCGTGCTCGTCTTTGTTTCTGTGTGTCAGCACATATGCTGACAAGAGCACATGTGTATTCGTCTCTGTGTGAATATATATATATATATATTACTGTCGGGCTCTGCTGGTGTGTTGGTGTAGAGGTGTGTGTACGTATGTGCGGCGCGCAGCACAGACGCGCGTGGGGGGAGAGGGGGTCCTCTGTGTTTGTCGTTACTTATATTTTGTAGCAAAGAAAGACGTCTTCTTGGTGCGAGCCTCCATGGGCGTCCTCGTGGCGCACAGCGTCCACCGCTTGTGGATGCGGATGTGTGGGGAGATATTCGAATATGGGTGTGTGTATATGTGTGTGTGCGGCGTCTTTGTTGTCTGGACGCACGAGTATGTGAACTAGTATGGTAGCCGTGCCGCTGCTTCGATATGAGGACCACCACAAGAAAGGTGGTGGTGGTGGTGACGTTGTCGCTGTGTCTGCGTGCATTTCGGGAGGGAAAGTAGAGGAAGACAGGCTTCCCCCCTGTTGTAGGGTCGTGGGGAGGTCATGTGCGTGTCTGCAGTAGGGAGGAGCTCAGGACTGCTGTTGAAGGAGGCAGCAAAGGCCGCGCTCCCGCAGTACTAACGCGCTTCTCTAAGACGGGTGTGTGTCGCTGTTTATACTTGTAACGCGTTTACCCAGGTAGACCGGCGGGACGTACACATGCGGAGAGGTTCACATATTCATATATATAAATAGGGAAACTTGCTGTAGCTATTACATGTATAGAGAGGAAAACGTGCTCATAGATATAGGGGTATACACATATATACGTAGATGGATGGAAACACCCTCGTTGAACACGTACGTGTTCACGTACATATATATATGTATGAGAGACAGAGAGATACAAGGGAGAGTTTAATGTGTGTGTTAACGTATATATGTATATGTACGTAGAAGATATAGAGTTGTATATGTGTTAACGTATGTATGAATATATACGTAGGTGGATAGACAATCGTATCCATAGGTGTTTGCGTGTGTATAGATATAGAGATAGATAGGAGCACGTGTTCGTAGATATTTATCTGTTTACACCTCGTATAGCGGAGAAACGTATTACGTAGATGTGTTGTCGTATGGATATATAGAGGGGGGGAAGACGTGTGCAGATGTATTTTTACACACGTAGATGAGAAAAACACTTTCTTGGGGACGTGAGGGCGTGTCGTCGAGCTTGGAGGCGCGGAACAAAATGCGCGGTGGAGGGGTGTGTGTGTGTTAGAGAGAGACAGCCCGCCACAGCCATGTAGCAAGACGTAGCAGCAGGTGCAGACACGGGGAAATAGATGAGAAAAGAGGAGTGTTGAACTCGCGCCTTGTCAGACTACGCGTGGATAGTCACACTGCATGCCTGCATACGTGTCTACATCTTTTGGACGTACGTCTCTGTATATATGTAGATATATATGTGTCTGCGTATGTGAATTTGTTCGGTCGACGCGGGTGGAGCTGTACAGACCCGGGGGCGCACCCAAGTGTATGTGTGCGTCTGTATAACGTACGTATGTATATGTATATATGTGTGTGTATGGCTTGCTGTACAGCGCGTGAACAGTCTTCTGCGTAGGAGGAGATGTACAGCATTTTGGTGGGGTTACTCGTTTCGCTTGGGTATTTGTCCCTCTGCGTTTTACATTACATCTCGATATAACTCTTCTCATGCATGCATATGAACATATACATACATGGGTGGAGACGAGTAGACACATAGCGCGTATATGGGCGGAGGTGCGTACACATACACGTGCGTACGATTTTTGACGGAAGCATGTGTGCCCATGGGGTGCTGGGGGGAGTTTCCGGGGGGAGTTTCCGACAACTTCTCGAATTTGCTTTTGTAATTTATCAAATGTTCGAAGACAGTGGCCAGCATCAGGGGCAAAGCCCGGTAAACGGGATGCACCCGGGATGCAAAGAAACAGACAGAGAAATTGTCTCTTGCTAACGCCGTACGGGGGAACACTCGTGGAACTATATATATGTAGATATATTTATGTATATAAGAGAGAGACAGGAAAACTGTCTCTTGCTGACGCCGTATGGAAGGGCAGTGGTGGGAGTATATACATATATATATGTATATGTATGCATTGGTAAAGGTGGACACGCGCGTAAATGTACGCGCTACTGAAGTAAATATATATGTGTGTATATACACATTCGTGTACATGTACGCCCCGCTTTTCTGTTACTTGGAGGAAGTCAACATACACATATATATGTATATGTATTCATTTACATGGACGCGCCGTCATCCTGTGTACTAGAGGAAGTATATATATGTATATACAGTTGTGTGTATGTACACCCCGCCTTTCTGCCTACAGGAGGAAGTCAGAATATATATATATATATATGTGTATATATATATATGTATATTCATTGGTACATGTGTACTCCCCCGCGTTGTGTCACTCCGCAGAGTCTGTTTACATCCATTTCACTCGTTTTTTTCGACGCGGCCCGGGTGTTCCGATGTGTACGTGCATACCGTACTTGTATGTTCGTCTTTTCCCGGGGGGGGGGAGGGGGGCACTGGGGTATGTACATATATATATATATATATATATATATCCGAATATGTGTATGTTCATGGATAAATTTCGAATTTCTTCCTTCGTTCGCATGCGTACAGGAGCTGAACGATTTGAGCAAAGACCCGCCGACAAACTGCTCGGCGGGCCCGGTGGGCGACGACATGTTTCACTGGCAAGCCACCATCATGGGTCCGGAAGACAGGTGAGTTTTTTGTCCGGGGAGAAGTCAGAGGAAGGAAAAGGAAGAGCGGGAAGAGAAAGACAAGGAAGTGAAGCGCGGGAAGAAGCGGCAATAGCGAGAGGAAGAGGAAATCAAGAGAAGCACACGGAAGGAAAACAAGCAAAAGGAAGAAAACGGAAACCGGAGGAAAAGAGACCCGAAAAAGATGCGAGAGGAAAAGACAAACACGCAGGGGGAAGGGAAAGAAGCAGGGGCAGCACGTGCCTATGATGTGTGTGTGTATATACATACGTGTATGTATGTGTAGAGTCTGTGTGTACCTGTGTCTGGTAGCGTGAAGAAGAAAAAAAGTATCAAAAGTGAGAAGTGAATAGAAAGTAGGGAGGACTGCGAAGGTGGGAGTGTGTATGGAGGTACTTGAACAAAGCTGGAAGCGGTACGGGGAGGAAAGCAAAAAGGCGAACACACAGAAAAGGGAAGAAGGGGAAGATAGAGGAGAAAGTGTTGGCCGAAAGTGGGCTGCCTTAGGGTCGAAGCCAGATAGAGAGGGACTGCTCTTATGAAGTGGAAGTGTTTGCAGATGTCTAGATCTCTGTACGTATTACTTGGGGATGGGAGCGCGAGGACGAGCGACGAAGAGAAAGGAGGAGGAAGACGACGCAAAGATGAAGAAAATGTTGAAATGGGAGAGCCACTGGGAGAAGAAGAACATGAGACTGTTTGCCTTGGCAGCGTTTTTCAGCGGGTCACCAGCAGGGAATCTGAAGAAGAAGCGAGCAATTTACTTGAAGGAGAGAGCGTGATATTAGCGGAAGAAGTCAAACAGGACAACCGCGCAGTGTCTAGTAGGGGAAGGACAGAAGACAAGAAGACGCAGAGAAAGGGGAGAGGAAAAGAAAGAGCCAGAAAGAAGAGAAACGCGAAGAAGCGAGAACTGGAGAACAGGCAGAAAAGGAAGCGCGAAGCTTTGGGATTCGGGGGAGCGCACGAGGAGACGCTCCGCAGCAAAAAGCGAAGAGGAGGATACCTGTCCCGCAGACACAGAAGAGCACGAGGGAGAAAAGAAACGTAAACGAGAGAAGAAATGTAAACGAGAGAAGAAATGTAAACGAGAGAAGAAATGTAAAGAAAGTCCACTGGCTCGCGTGTGTGTACGGGAAGAGAGAAAGGTAGACACAAAGAGAGAAGAAAGCGAGAAAGCGGAGCGCCCTCATCCAATAATACCGGGCGAAGACGGGCATCAGAAGAAGAGAAGACGCATATAGAAGGATGAGACTCGCCGGAGAGCGCGAGAAGAATAGTTCTGCAGTGTGAAGGGAGGGCCAGATATACGATGAGGGACGAGCCGGAAAAGAAAGACAAGGGGGGAGGGGAAGCGAAGAACGGGACAGCCACGGGGACAAGAGAAAGACACACACTAGTGACAAAGTCAGACGGAAAACGTGGACCACCAGATAATATATCTACAGTACAAATACACCGAATTTACATATATATATATATATGTACGTGCATTAAAGGTCAGTATATACACATATATATATATATATGTAGACGAATGGATTTATGTGTATAACACGTAGAGAGATCTGTATATGTATGTGTGTATGTGTGTACACGTATATATATATATGAGTAACATATATGTGTGTGTGCACACGGCTATATATGTGAGATGTTCTTGATCGACCGTCTTTACTTGTAGAGGAGAGACTGGAAGGAAGGAACTACACACTTCACCAAGTATAAGAGTATTTTTGTCTAGGTGTGCGTCAGTAGACGTGAACTCATATATAGACGTCTGTACTGATATGTACGTGTATATCCGTAGACTTATATATTTGCCCTGCACCTCCGTAGACGTGTGCATGTGTGTATCTACGTCTGCTAACATATTCTTCTATACGTGTGCTCACACGTGTGTACCTCTGTTTTTACGTGTTTACACATATATATACGCAGGCGTGAATTAGGCAGCAGCACCGGCGAAAGTGAGAGAGGGTGGGGAAGACACGGATTCGCTTTATATGCGGAGACGTGCGGCGCTGATGTCTACGTATGCGTGTACTTGTTCGTTGATTGAGGCAGAAAGGCGCAGAAGAAGCACGTTCTATAAATACGTGTGGGAGGCAGAAGAGGTAGAAGAAAGGCATGTATATATGTACGTGTGTGTATAGTGTTCGTATAGAGATAGTCTATACAGGCACATGTATTATATGTAGTAGCTGTACTCCGATTTATACATGCCTGTAAATGTGAGAAGTGCTCACATAGATGTGAACAGAGGGGTGCATATGTGTACAACTATAATATATAGAAAGGCGTATAGATGTGTAGATGTCTCCGTCAAATATCCGTACATGTATACGTGCATGTGTAAGTACATATAGATGTGTATTTGTGTATTTATAGCTGTCTGGGTGCCCCGTTTCGTGTGTCCGTGTGTAGATGTGTACATATAAATATATGTGGTGCATCAGTGAAAGGCGTGTTGCATTTCTTTGCTTTCTGGTGATGTTTGTTCGTTACTTTTGACCAGTCCGTACAGCGGAGGAGTGTTTTTCCTCAACATTCACTTCCCGAGTGATTACCCGTTCAAGCCGCCGAAAGTGAACTTCACGACAAAAATTTACCATCCGAATATTAACAGTCAGGGAGCGATTTGTCTGGACATTTTAAAAGACCAGTGGAGTCCGGCCCTCACCATTTCGAAAGTTTTGCTCTCCATATCTTCCCTTCTTACAGATCCTAATCCAGGTATGTGCTCGTCCACATAAATATATATGCGTATGTGTGTGTATATATGTTGTGGAACACGCTCAGGAGGAGATGGAGGAGCAGCAACTGTGTGTGTGCTCGTCTATATAAATATGCATACGTGTATGCGTGTATGTATATTATGAGTGTGTGTGGGTGTGTGGCAGACAGTCGACTTGAGTGTCGGATTGTCTGTTTGTTATATTGCCTGGGTGGGTACACGACCGTAGAAAAGAATGTAAACATATGTATCTTTTGGGCGTCTCTTCTTAAATGCATGCGTCGTCTGTCGCTGTGTAAGTGTATCGCCCAAGCGTCGCATGTGTATATACGAGTAGGAATGTGAGTCGCGGTAGAAAATGGAGTATAAAAGAGTGTGCAGCGTCTGCGTCAGAGTGTGTGGAGAAGATGTGTGGGTACACTCATGTGTGAATTCGTGGGTTTCTAAGAGAGGAAACCTTTTTTTCAGTCGACCAAGCATAGGGTAGACGGGACTGTCTGTGTTAGGCGGATGTCAAATCAGGTAGAAGGACGCGTTAAAACGACGTCGTGTGGTCACTGTTGTGAATTGTCCACCTTTCCCATCGTTGTTCATTCTAAAGAGGCCTCCCAGTCGTAATGACGACTTCGTTATTTGCTGTGTGCTGCAGTGGGGCAACCTCTGCACACGTGCCACCGATACACGTGTATTCATGTGTATATGTAATACGGACATAGTATACGTATGTGTACGTTATTTATGTATGTGTGAGGAGGTACATATCTCTGTCGTGGCGTTTGAATACGTTTATTTGTACGTGTGGACTCTCCCTTTACTCATGCTGTTTACGCAAGTCATTCGCGGTAGTCTCTCGTGCGATGAACCCCTCAGCAACAGCCGCAGGATAGTCGTAGTATATCTCTTCATAGACGAAAAAGTGTGTGTAGATGTACATAATGTAGGTGTTGAATGTCTGTTATGGGTCTATTACTGCAAGACTCAGGTGTGTGTGTAGGCTTGCAAATCGGTATGTAATGGGGCCTCCGTGGATGCCGCTGTGGTAATTCAACGAAGACGCATGTGTGCGCGTGTAGAGCATATGTGTATGTATATATATATATAGCTATAGAGATATTTGTTTCTTTCTCAACATGGATGTGTATGTATACGGATGCGTGTTTTCGCGAAGGTGTACGTGTTTACGAACAGGTAAATCGGAGAATATGTACATATATATGGAAATAAATATCTTCGGATTAATTCGTTTCTGTGTCACTTGGTAGATGTATCTGTATATATGGAAATAAATATCTTCGGATTAGTTCGTTTCTTTGTCACTTGGTAGATGTATCTGTACATCCGCCCAAGGAAATGGGCAAGCACTTTCGCTGGACAGGAACCCGCAGACGGCCAACGGGAGATTCTTGCGCGCAGGTGTTGTGTGCGCATGTGTGTGTGGCACCGCTGATCGATTGTGTGTGTGTGTGTGTACGTTTGTGTGGGTGGGTGCAGACGATCCGCTTGTCCCGGAAATTGCACACGTGTATAAGTCGGATCGGATGCGATACGACCAGACTGCGAGGGAATGGTCACAGAAATATGCCCAGTGATCCGTTTGTTGTTAAATAAGCAGATTATTTTGTGTAGACAGTTGAACAGAAGAGAAGTAGATCCGCCCCTGTACATTCCATCTTGTTGAAAAGGTGCGCTGTACAAGGAGTATGTGTAGAGAAATGTATTGCCGTTGTACCGTTCACGTGTAGACGTAGATCGATCCGCACCCGCTTCTCAGTCACTCGATACCGCTGTATCTACGCGTCTCCTAGCTGCCGCCTCCTTCTGGCATTGTTCTCTCTTGCCTAGAGAGGACGATGAGCCAGTCGCCTTTTTCAGTGTGTATGCTTTGTCGCTCCTCCTCGCCTGCCTTCTCGTCCTTTTCTGCCGCTTCGTTTTCGCCCTCCACCTTCTCCTTTCTCTTCTCTCGCTTTTTGCTTTCTTGCCGTATCTGTTTTCTCTCCTTTTCTGCGGCCCGTGCTTCCTCTGCACGCCGTTATTTGAGGGCTGGACGTGCAGGAATGTGAGTGTGAATTCTACAGCTACTCCTTGAACGTGCATGACAGCTTCTGACAAACACACAAGGAAACTAACAAAGGAAACAAGCAGACCGTCCACGGCATAAGTTTTCGTGTTCAGTCTTTTCCTCACTAGAAGTCCATCTCTTCTCTTTGTTATTCAACGTCTCAACTTTTTTCTCCGGTGTGCCGCGCACCGGAAAGCGGAAATCCAATCCATACGTTTTGCGTTCAATTAAGTAAGCGGAAGGCCAGCGTTTTTTTTTTCAGGACATGCTGCTCCTTAAAATTGTTCGCATTTTTTTTTTAAAAAAAAAGGCAGAAAAAGGAAGTGCAGACATTATAGTCTGCCCAACACGTGATGTACCGCTACGAGCAACAGGAGTGGCCTCCTGCTGAAACAGGACCCAAAACTTACCTATTTTCCAACAAGATGCACGTCCCGACGGGATAAGATGTGCGTTTAAAAGAGAATGAACGAAATACGTAGATGTTAGTGGAACTTGCGAAGACCACGTCACTGCTGTCTTTGCTGTAACTACGGAAGTCGGGAAAGCCGTTGTGTTGTTGCATGAGATACTCCGGTTGAGGCGACAAGATGCGGAGTATACAGCATCTAGAAGTGGTACCAAAGTCGAATGTTCCAGCGCGGTTTTCCGCTAGAGTAATGGTATAAATTCTCGCCGAAGCGAAGGCGACCACGGCGTCCCCAAGCGGCACACACGTACACTACAATAGTCTACCAGTGGTTTTTGCACCAAGCAAGAACAGTTGCTGCGAGGGCGAGCGGGGAAGTTTCAGTGGGACTAGCAATGGTAGTATCAGTGCCACCACTGCGATACGATTCTGCTCGTGGCGCACCACCACACCCCGTACTTTTGCAGCCGGCACACCAGAAATTGAAACTGACCACTAACTTATATGTATGTGTGCGCGTGTGTGTACGGTGCGCACGCGGTTAGTTTTCATTAGCACATCTAATGCATTTTCTCCGTCTTAAACGCATTACACACATTTGCCCGTGTGCCAAATCGTGCGAGAAGAGTGGCCATGGTTAGACATTTGTTTTTTCATTCCGCAGCTGCTGCTTCTCTTACCTCAATCGTACGCGTCTTCGACCCTCTATGCCTTCGCTTTCATCTTCACCCTTGCCACAGTGAACGAAAAAGTGGAATACACGCGGACCGGCTGGATGGAAGTACAGAAAACACCACCATGTGTCTGCTCCTGGCGACTGTACGCTGGGCTCCCGAGAGCGACAGCCACGCGCAGAAGAGACGTAAAGTGGTCGTAGGGAGGTCCGTTTTTAGCGAACAATGTCCAATCACTTGCGGTGCCTACGTGGGTGGCATCGAGTTAACTTGGCGATAAGCACATGTGCGGCCCCGGTGTTCGGAACTAAAGTTCACAGACAAGGGCGAAAGGAGAACCTACGTACGCCAACATTCCGAATCGCATTGTTGCGCTACTCTGTTTCTCCATCGGTCTCTCGTCCTCTCTATATTTACACTCACAAGGCCTAAGTGTCTGGTTTCGCTCGCATACCCACAGGCAGAAAGCAGCAGCATCTGAAGCATTATTTTGGCTTATCCAGGTAGGAGCAAAAAGACGAGTAGGCTACGCTGACACGTAACACGCTGTTCGCAAACCTCTAGTGCAGAATAAACATTTTTTTCAAAGCTTGGGAGAGGGTGCGCCTCAACGAATTGTAGACGGGGAACACGAACCGCTGTGGTGTGTTCCTGATTCCGTAATGTGGTAGAGTACGCTTAGCACCTCAGACGTTTTCGAGGTAACGCTACCCTCGTGCGTCTGTGCGCCATTGTGTATACGTTTGTACATGTGTCGGCGCAAGTAAGCATGTCAACAACTTCGAGAAGGGTGCTGGAGATCAGCTGATACTGCTATGAGCTACGTCTGTTAGACTGTTTGTAAGACTGCGACGCTGTAGCGCACGGACATATTCACTTGCGGATGCCATACAATCAGACGATCTTTATGTGCTCGGAGGATGCTGGAGGGGAGTGTGTAACACGCCAGAGCGAAGGTGATGTGTACACAGCACGACCTGGGATCCAGAGGAACAGTTGCTGTCAAATCAGCAGCAGCGCCTGCCTCAACAGCAACTGTAAAAGTAGCACTCCTGCTTTGAAATTCAATGTTTATCCCTCGACATAATCAAATCCAGAAAGAACAGGTGCGACACCAGCAGCCGCAGCGTACAAGAACAACAATGAGATTACTTTCGCATGCTGGAATCCCTTAGCACCAGGTGGAAGGCTGCTGCGATACAAAGTTTTGAAGGAGCATTCACGTTCGCACACCGCCGTACGTGTGCTTCCTACTCGTGCACTGACCAACTTCGATTATCGTGCAGTGAAAAAGCTGTACACGAGTGAGTGTTAAGATAGACACGGAAACATTGGCCACGAAAGGATTCTCCAAGTACATCTGGGATGCGGAGAAAGAGAGCTGCTGCATGTGACACGATATTTATCCAAGCTTGTTGAAGCTACCTTAGGAAACAAAGCATACTTCCGTCTCTCTTGACTCTCTAGTATTTGGTTTCTTATGGGTGCGTCTGTCCCGCGTTCCTTTCCTACAGACAAAACACACCGCCACGAATGCATGGATCCACAACTCGAGTCACAGGTGATTGTGGTCCTTATCTGCAGCTTGATACCGATTCGAAAATAATTCGTGCAGACTTGTTCACACCTCAGAAGCCACGTGAGACATCCTGCTGCCTGCCTCTTCACGAAGGAGAACTAAATAGAGGTACTAGAAGAGGTCATATTTGGTGCTTTCAGTTACCGCGCGATAAACTCAGTTGCAAGCACAACTCGGCGTCTGATGTCCTGCACCCGTGTTCTGTGAAGAGTACGATTTGAAGATTCGCTAAATAGCAATTGTTTCCGCAATTGCTACTAAATACGTAGCCGCCTCTAATCAATTGTGAATCGGCGCTGAATGGTAAAAATCCACCAGGAGGACGCGCTCCTTACGGCCATGGAACGTGAATCCCCCCCCGACAAGAGAGCATTTAATCAGGTGCACCAGTTTAGGAATATAACTAGCCTTCACAATTTTCTCGAAGTGAGGTGGGTCACCTGCACTCTGCGGTGACGCTGCACGATCACAATACAGACAACATTGATAGAAAAACACGAGGAAAGTACCGGCGCAAATAGTGCTCTCACAGGAACGATCTACGAATCTCGGCTCTCAATTATTTGTCACCTCAAAAACACGTGTAAGATCAGCGCACCCCGCTTGTAAACTGTGTGTCGCCTCGCAGATACATACCAGAACGCTGGTATGCTGCGTCCGAAGAGAGATAAGTACATCGCAAAAACCAGATGCTGTTATGATTTACTGGGCTTGCGGCGCGGGTGGCGTTTTGCTCGTGGCACCTTTCAGGCACACACACTGCAGTGCGGTACTGTGACCAGAAGTTACATGCAGGTTCTAGTCAAACGGCATATTCAGCTGTTGTTTACGGTCGACACGGAAGCTGCTGTAACCTTAGTCCACGAATAAAAGCCTTATTACCATTTGTTTCTGTCCCTGGCAAATCATGTTCGATGTGGTAGTTCAGCAAGGTACAGGGCATGAGTACACTGCGGAATTTGCTTCGCTTCCTCGTGAGTTCGCTTCACGCAAGTATTTAGACAAGCAAGGTATGCGTATAGATATTCATCTTTCTTCCTTCAAGTATATATGCATGTATGTGTACTGGCATCTACATCTATATATATATACATTAATAAATTACCGTGGTCAACGGTGACGGTACGGATAACAAACCTTTCTTCTTTGGAGCAAATGGGAGACCAGCAGTCACTTAGGGCAAGACAGAAGCGAGACAAGCACTGAAGCAGCTGCTGCTGTGCACTTGTGCGCAAACTAAGTAGCGACCAATTATTAAAAAAAAAGTACCAGCAGCTCTCTTCTGCACACGAGGGCAGCAAGCAGCTATAATTTGCTTTGAATAATAGAAGAGCAGGTTCTGCTCTGTGCTCGCAGCGCCGCTCGCTACTTCTGCACGCTGGGACAGCTGTCCGCGAGTAAGACCTTCTCCGTAGAAGCCGTACGGGGACAACTAAGCGGTCCACTACGCGTGGCTACGGCAGTACCACTGCGTGTAGGAGCTATTTCCTGTTGTCAGCGCCGGTCTGCGCGGCCTTGTAAGCGTGTTGACAAATCTTTGACTGCTCTGTAACCTCCAGGAAATGAATCTGCGTTCCCGACCTTCCGCACAGCATAAGATTTGTTACTCGCGTGTAGTGGTCAGTTGTGCTGCACTGCTTTTTCAGTCGCTGCTGCCACGTCTGTACATTCTGCCTGCGTGTGGCTATCACGATGTCACAGCCCCGCGTTGAGACCTGCATTTCTTCCTCAAATTGCACGCAATATCCTCTGCCCAATGCATATCTGCCTATCTGTAACGTACTGCCAAGAAACCACAGTCCCACTGAGGCCGACTCGCCTACGTACACTTGGCACATACACATATACATATATGCAGATATATACTTTTGAGTGTCTCACTTGCACAGCATGTGCGTGCACACTCTACGTATCTAATATGCAGAGTGGAAGTATTCTCGCGCTCAGATTGTCCTACGTTGTCTATATGAACACTACATACAAAGTCCAGAAGCTGTTTCTTGACAGTGAGGAGGTTCACCACCTGCCTCCATCTCAACGTAGGCACACCACCGTCGATACACACGCGCACGCCATGTGTAGACAAAGAATGTACTACTGTCTGAGCCCCCGCTAGCCTACGAGAAAAGACATATATATATATATGCATATGTATTCTCTCTATCAGAGGGAAGACAGCCCTGTAGGGCGGGTGCAGGGGGATTGTAGGTGTTGACGGAAATAGACGGTGCGGAAGCTGTCGTTTTGTCTGCAGAGGCACACGTATGTGTGAGTATGTTTCCCCTATTAAATCTCCGTTGGGTAAACATGCCTGCCCGGCGACCTTTTCGTGTGCGTCCATGCAAACAAAAAAAAACTGCTGCAGCCGGCAACTGATGGACGCCTGTCAACCGAAGAGACCCACGCCATGCAGCGTCTCGATCTCGTTCTCCCTCTTCCTCTCCCGGCGTCCGGATGTACACAGAGACCGACTATGCCTTCCAACGAAGACAAGTGCACACAGTTTTTCGTCAGCGTCTCGCAAGTAAATGAATTTTCCGAACTGACCAGCAGGCAGCTGCACACCCCGTCATACGTCCGTCGACCCCCAGCAGTGAGCGTGACACGCACCTGGTCTCGATGCTGCTGGACGTGCAGATACTATGACACGGAAAACAGCAGCGGTCGAGCGCGTCATCCGTCGGAGAGCAACCGCTTCAGCACGAGAAACAAGAGTGTCTACATATATTTATACGTATGCGCGTAAGTGTTTGTAGATATACGTATTTGCACCTAGTCTACTCGTATACTAGTGAAGAGTTCCTGGGCTTGCCGCGCGCTTGCCTCTTTTTACTGCCACAAGTGTTCCTACTGCTGCTGCTGCTGTTGCCGGTGTTGCTGTTCGCAGCCGAACTCCAGAAGAAAGGCGAGGTATGCGCAGGATAATTTAAAAAAGCAGCAAAAACGAGGTGGCGGTGTCTCCTCCTTTTGTTGGCTCCGGGATGCTGCAGTGCTGTCGCTCTTTCCTCCTCGTGTGTGTGTGTCTTCTGCTGTGTCAGCTGCTTCCTTGCTGTCGCGCCACACCTGTCTCCCCTATTTTTCTCCGCTACACGTGCTGCTTCTGCTGCTGTCTCTGCACCTTCCTCGCGTTCTGCTCTCTTATTTTCGCCGGCTTTTCTTCCTGCTTCTCCGCTTCCGCGACCTTCTTTTTTTTCCTCGTCTTCAGCTTTTTCTTCTCTCTCTTCGGCTCCGCCCCCGGCGCTCTCCCGTTTCTGACACTCCTCCACGCTGCTTTCTGCGTGCGCGATAGAAGAGCAGCCGCTGCTGCTGTCAGCAGAAGCAGCAGCGACAGCAGCACAGGCACCGCCACCAGCAGCTGCAACGCCCGTGCTGCCGCTGCCTATCACTGCGTGGCGGTCCGCCGTCTTGCTGTCGTCGCCCTGGCTTACTAGCAGCTCTGCTGCTCCTCCCCTTGCTTTTGCGTCTGCTGTCGACGCTCTTCCAGCTTGCCCCGCGCCCCTCCCGACTGCCGCCTCTCCTGCTGCCCCCGCTGCTGCTGCTTTTTCTTCTTCCTCCTCTTCCTCCTCTGCACGTTCTGCTGCTGCCGCTTCTGCGACTGCCTCCTTCGCGGGGAGGCCGTACAGCCACTGGCCGGCATAACGTGCGCCGGTGCTGCATATGCTCACCTGCCGTGCATGCGCAGGAGGCAGAAAAAGCAATTTTTGCTTGAAGAGTTGCTATCCTTACACCCACGTACGGACCAACAAAGTACAACACCGTTCTTCGCCTCTAAAAAAGCTATCTTTACAGATATATACGCACACTAACAGACCTGGGCACTGTATGTTACCTGTAAGCATTCACTAATACATATACATATACATATACATATATATATATATATGTATATACACGAATATACCTACATATATACATACATATATGTAAATGTACGAATATACCTATATACATATATGTATGTAAATGCGTATGTGTGCGTAGGAGTGTCCAACCGTGCACATATACTTCCACAAAGAAAGACACACACAAACACGCGAATACACACGTGCGTACGCCCGTGCCACAACCTTAGATATACATATATATATATATATATCCAGAGAAAGAGAAAGATACATACACACATATACACACGTATGTAAGTGTATACGTGTACGCATGCGTGTGTCTGCGTGTGAGGCTGTGGACGTTTCTACCATAAGGAATTGCAGCTAGTGAAAGACTGACACATGCAGGCACCCCTGAGTCTGCTTGTGTATATAGCGATACATGTAGATAATGGTTCCACGTACAGATAGACGTAGACATACGCAAGATGACCGGTACATCTACGTGGAGAAGCAGTCGCTCTTGCTGCGCTTCTGTCTCCTAGAAAAAAAATGGCGCGAGATTTATGCAGCTCTGTCAGGTGCTCCCAGCGGCTTGTGCAGGGAACTGCAGAACAGACACTAGCAGCAGGACAGCTATGTGACATACATTTATCCCCATACGTTATACGTATGTACGCACGTGTATACTGATGTATGTATTTACGTACGCTTGTGTACAGATGTGTGCGCCCATGCAGACACATGCACACGCGTGCGTGTACACCCCCATACACAGCCCTACACGCATGCGTACAACGCGGAGAAGAGAGACCCGCTTCCGACAGCAGCAGAGACAACCGGCAGCAGCAGGAGCTACCGGCAGCAGCAGGAGCTACCGGCAGCAGCAGAGACAACCGGCAGCAGCAGGAGCTACCGGCAGCAGCAGGAGCTACCGGCAGCAGCAGAGACAACCGGCAGCAGCAGGAGCTACCGGCAGCAGCAGGAGCTACCGGCAGCAGCAGGGACTGCCGATAGCCGCAGGGACTGTCGATAGCCGCAGGGACTGCCGGCAGCAGCAGGGACTGCCGGCAGCAGCAGGGACTGCCGATAGTCGCAGGGACTGCCGACAGCAGCAGGGACGACCGCGACATCCAACAACCATCCCCGCAAATACGCGTGTCCTGCAAATGCAACGTCGATATCTGCATGGATCTTTAGGTCAATCTAGACATCTGCTCTCTGTACAGCCGCACAGATATGAATATATATATCCGCATACACAACTTACGTATGCAAACACACACGTGTCGGTCGCGTCGTACATGTACACGGCTGCTGACGACAATACAAGAGAAGAAGAAAAGAGACTCCTGTACTATAAATCCCGACCTCTATATACTTGCACCGCACATACCTCTGCGTCTCTCTCTTTCTCTATCTCTCTGTGTGAAGCTAATCTACACAGAGAAAGAGACACAGGAAGAGAGAGACTTTAGATATATGCACCTACGTACGTATAGATATCTATATATGTGAATGCCGGAATCCACGCAGGCACGTACTGGCACCTGCACATGTACGCGTCCACAGAGGTCTATCTACATATATACATATGCAAATTTGTGCGTGTGCGTTCGTATGCATAGTCATGAATATATATATATATATATATATAGGTAGACGCATATACGAATACACATTCCATGTCCATGTGCTGATATATGTAGAGCGACGTGACTTGGTTTGGTGAAGACGCGAAATTCGGGTGTACGTACACCAGCGCCATGGCGCATGCCCAAGTGCCATTGTCCTTCGTAGGTTTCGCCTGTTTTCGTCATTTTTCCCACTCCAGCTCCATGGGGCAAGATCCACTGCTTTAACTCTCCTTCTTCTTCTTCCTCGTCTTCGCTTGCGTCGCCTCCTCCCTGTTCTTCTCCTTCGTTTTCACTTCTTCCTTCTGCCTGCTCCTCTTCTGTTGACTCTTCACCCCTCTCTGCGGCTGCTGCAGTCTTCTCCTTTCCATTCAAAATCACACTGCCATCTCCCGCGAGACGCGTTCCTGTCTCTGCTGCCGCTGTTTTTGCAACCTCCGATGCTTCTGAGGCTGCAACAGCATCCCTTCCTCCTGCCGCTACTGCATTTCCTGCTGCCGCTGCTGCATTTCCTGCTGCCGCTGCTGCATTTCCTCCGGCCCCTGCTGCATTGCCTCCTGCCGCTGCTGCATGTGCTGCTCCTGCTTCTGCTGCAGCGCTCCTGAGGAGAGTCTCTCTATAGAAACGTCCTTCTGTTTCCCCTGCTGTTGCTGCGGCAGCTGTTGCTCCGCACGCACTGCGCTTCCCCGAAGCGGTAGCCGAAGAGGGAGAGAAAGAGGAAGCAACCGGAGGACGCGGGGCTGCAGCAGTTGTAGAAGAAGAAACATCCTCGCAAAAAGAAGAGGAGGAAGAAAATGAGGACGCAGCAGGACCCTCAGCAGCAACATCCGCGGCAGCAACACTACTTCTTCCTTCAGAAACTGTCTCTTCAGCGCGACGTAGACAAGGCTGCTGGCGCCCCACGTGCCGCTGCTGGTGCTGCTGCTGGCGATGTCGCTGCTTCTGCTTGCGATGCCGCTTCTGCAGCGGCGGCTGTTGGCGGTGTTGCTGCTGGCGCTGCATTGGTGGCTGGGGCGAGGGGAGCCAGAGCGAGCCGATGTATTTCTCTCCGGTGGGGAAGGTGACGATCCACTCCACATTCTCTCCTCCGACTGGCGCGTCTTCGAGCCACATCCCCTCAAGACACAAAACTTCTTCCTCTTCGCTAGCCTTCGGGAACCAAGAACTGCTGTTCGTGGTACTATTACTGCTCGTGGGGGCAGCAGCAGCAGCTGCAGCACTGGCGGCAGCAGAAGGTGCTGCAGTGGCAGCAGCGGAAGGTGCACCAGTGGCAGCAGCGGCAGCAAGTTTGCTTTTCCACTCCGAGAAGTCCACACAGAATGATGAAGATAATGTCGGAAACGAGAACGACGCACTTCGATCCGCCTGCTTCATCAGCTCCCTTTCGTTGGCGAAGACGCTTCTAAAACTTCTCGAATAGCTGCTGCTGTCGCTCCTGCTGCCTATGCTGTCGGTCAGCGAGACAGGAAACGACGAAAGAGAAGAGACGGGAAGAGATAGGAGACCCCCACCTTGACGCAAACCTCTATCCCACAGTCCTTCGAAGCAGCAGCCACATGCTGGGAAAGTAACACATCCCCAGCCAGATGGGAGAAGCTCCTGTTTCCCTACCCACTGCATCACATACACACACATACACATATACACGTACACACACATGTCTATTTACATATATACACGCATGTACATATATGTAAATATTTATAAGCATACACAACCACGTACACACATATACACACATATGCATACAACGATATATGTATGTATGTACACATACATACAGCCTATACATATATATATATATATATGTACGTGTGTATATACATGTACATGCCTACACATATACATACCTACATATGAAGAGATATCTATACACATACGTACGCATGCAAATATTACATGGAGGTGAGTCCAGAGACTACAGACGCATGCAGGAAGAACACTTTTTTGTGTGAAGACGTAGTTAGTTGCCTCCAAGCCAAAAGTAAGGGCTCTTACAGCGAGGCTCCCGGTATAAACTCTCCCGTCTGCGTAGAGACAAGTCATAGCGCCTCGTGGATTTCCCCGTTCCCACTCCCCACATATCGTCGTCCCATCTTCCTCCGGAACTGCCGCGCCCATTCTGCGGCTGCTGTTTTTTGATTTGCTGCCGCTGTGCGTCCTCCCCGTGTTGCCGCTGGTGCTGCTCTCCTCCTCTCCCCTCCTGCCGCCGCAGCTGCTGCTGCTGTGTCGGCGTCTGCTGCTGCTGCTGCCGGTGTTGCTGCTTCCTCTGCTGTCCCGCCCGCTGCCCGTCCGCCTCCTTGTCCCCCTCTTGTTCCTCTGCCTTGGGCTGCTGCTGCTGCTTCGTTTTCTCCGCTCCGAGGAGCCGCCGCTGAGGAAACTGCTGCTGCTGCTCGTCGCCGTCGTAATTCTGCTGCTGCAGAACACGGTGGAGCGAGGCTTCTGCGATTCGCGTCTGCTGCTCCGCGGACGAGGCAAAAAAAGTTTGCCAAGCCCGTGGAACAGTCCCTGGGCGAATTCCCCGTCGTATCGCCAGCCTCCTGCTCTTCGAGAGACATATCTCCCCTGCGTCCAGTCCACAGAAACGGCCCCCAAGAAAGTGAAAACGCAAACAACGACAACGCCACGAAGAAGCAGAGACGTCAAAAAGACCCCAAGGACAAGACCAACGAGGAAACGGGCGACGAGGCGCAGAAAAGCAGAAGGCGAGTTGTGTCATCGAGCGACAGAAAAAGAAAGAAGCACGGAATCCGCAGGAAAAAGAAAAAACCGACACAACGGCAAGAAATTCAGCAAAACTCCACACAGCCGGCCGGCATCCTCCCGTCCCCCCAAGAGGCAGCAGGGGCAACGAAATCGACGCAAATATACGTACTCCCACGCACATTCTACACACGCGTATATATACATATATACACACATACGTGTGTCAGGATATGGACACATGGATCTATTTACATAGGGACAGACTGCGCAGACGTGGTATGCTGCGCTGCGCCTGAAGTTCGTCTCTACACGCGTGTCGCCACGCGCTGGCACTTTTTGAAGCAGCTTCTATGAAAGGGAGTCTACAGCGGGGGACGGGCGCTTGTAAAGTTATACACATCTTTATCGACACACACGCTAAAGTTCCTTGGCTCTGTCTCTCTTTATCTATATGATAATATCTTTATATTCACTTCATACACCAACATAAATACGACAGTCGCTTCTTTCTCTCCCTCTCAATATATATATATATGTATGCATATGTGCATATATATGGACTCGTTGTCGCAGGAAGAGATCGAGACACGAACGTACGGAGAAACTTGTCTCCTCGCTCCCTCTCTACGTCTCTCTTTCTAGCTGTCTTGAGACACGCCTATTATGCGGTAAATATACATACATATATATATATGTATATATATATATGTATATATATATATATAGAGAGAGAGAGAGAGTGAGAGAAATTGAGAGAGACTTAAGAGATACAGAAATATAAATACATGTGAGAAGTTACCTTCTCTCATTCTCTCTCAATACAAATAAAATACGTGCGTCAACGTAGTATATATATATATCCCTATCCCTCCCTCTCTATCTATATACAGATATATATATATATACATACACACATATGTATGTATATATATATATATATATCGCTCTCTCTCCGTCTCTCTATATATAACATTTGACGCTTAGAGCAGCAGAGACAGACCTTCCCGTGAAATTTGTTGTTGAGAAATGATCCCCAGTAGCGTTCTGTCTTCGTATATAAATGACCTTCTCCCGTGCGGCGGTCGAGGTGCCAGTCTCCGACGTAGAGAAAGTTCATTTTTTCAACCGCGAGAACGCCCTTCCCCTCCCGCAGGTCATGTGCCCACTCCCCTTCGTAGCTGCACCGAAAAGCAGCAGCAGCAGCACCGCAGAAGCGGCAGCAAGAGCAGCACCAGCAGCAGCAGGGAGGCATTGCCGGCAGGACCAAGAAATATCCGCACGCCAACACTCGCCTACAAGAAAGAAGAGGAAAAAACTTCCACGACCCATCCACACACACGTAGGGGTGGGACACACAAATATATCCAACACGAGGTGCACAGAGGAGATCCTTTCTCCTCTTGCTCACATATATTTATGTGGATAATATAAGCGAGTGCCCACGCGCGTATACTTGTATGTGTATACTTCAACGTGGAGCTACGAACACACACACACACACATACGTCCGCTTTCTTAAATCATACGCCCGTCCACGACCTACTGGCTTTATACATGTACACGTCTACACCAACACATATATATATGTATATCTTTGTGTGTGTGTCTCTCTCTCTGTGCATGGATACATGTGGTCGCCTAAGCAGCAGAACCGGCAAAAGCGGATGCAGCAGCTGTAGCAGCGTACGTCAAAAAAAAAGACGTGCAGGGGCGAAGCAGCGTCCCTCAAAATCCCGTGCTACGACACCAGCGCCCGCCCCCAGTTCCCTCGCCCAGCAGCAGCAGGAGCAGGAGCAGGA
>KL647291.1:4627349-4750914 GCA_000727475.1 Sarcocystis neurona
GGAGCAGCAGCAAAAGCAGGAGCAGGAGCAGGAGTTACGTGGAGTGCATGCCGGACGACAAACACGCGGCATCTCATATTTCACAGCAGGAGCAGCAGTTCGCGCAGCAGCAGCGGTTCGTGCAGCAGCAGCAGCACCCGTCGAAACGGTTGTCTCGCAGCGGAAATGACTCCCCACACGAGCAGCAGCAGTTGTGTCTGCGAGGTAGCACGGGCAGCAAGTGAAGCACCGAGCAGAAGGCTCCGCTTACACGTCGCTCACAGATATACATACGCGCACACACACGTGGAAATCTCTCGTACTTCCCATACATTTCCACAAATACACGACAGCTGTCTGCGTTTCTTCTTTCTCCTGCTCTCTCTACACATATATATATATATATATATATACTTATACAAATGTACATATATACATATATATATATATATGTATTGTATACCTGTAGACGCACACCGAAAAATACATGCAAATCTCTCTCTCTCTATATATATATATATGTATATATACGTACATATAATTTATACGTGTATATATTGATCTAACGCAAGTATATACAAGCACGTGTTATTGCGTGACAATCTCTCCGTTCGTCCCAGTCTCTCTGTCTGTCCCTGTCTGTGTGTCTCTGTCTCTCCGGCTCTACGTGTACGTCTCGGTGAAGATGTCCCACCCACGCACTCACCCAGCTGCCGACGTACATTAAAATGACCACTTCAGAGCAGAAGGAGAGGCAGCAGATCGAAGAACAGAGGCAGACGCACAGAAACAGAAAAACGGAGACAGCAGGAGAGGCAGCACATAGAGGAGCAGCCACAGAGAGAGACAGCAGATAGAATACATAGAGACAGAGAGAGGGAAGACAGAAAGGGCAGACAGAAGAATAGAGACAGAGAAGACGAGAGACATAAAAGTGCGGAGATTTACGTGGAAGTTTGCCTTTTTTCTCTTGCTGAGGCCTGCGACCAGGACGTCTTCTACACACAGGCACACGCTCCTTTCTCCCTGCAATCTACACACCAAAGGCGCTTCGAAAACACGTCACTCCACAGATACTCTATGTATATATATTTATACGACGCAGCGGCTGTCTGTCTCTGCACAAGTTGGCTGCTGCTCTGAAGAGAGCAGTCGCCCCAGGTGTTATGTGTCCATATGTACGCAGACGTACACACTCACACACGTAGAGACAGAGATATACGCATGCAGCGGGTGTCGGTTTCTGTAGACACAGATGAGCTGCTGTTCTGGGGAGAGAAGGGGAGACAGAGGGAGAGACAGGACTTCCCCCCCCTCCCCCAGAGGTCAGCAGCAGGAGCAGCAAAATTACCGGAGGCCGTCTCGCGTAGTGTAGACGCCGTGGCCATGGCGCACGCCTCTTCGAAAGTGGCCTTCGTATATGTCGCCGTTCGCGTAGACGTACTTGCCGAAACCCTCAAAAGGCGGCAGCGCTGCGGCTGGTGGGAAGACAGCTGCTGCGGGAGCTGCCCAGGGAGACGCAAGCGGGAACGCGTAAGAGAAGGAAAAAGAAGGAAAGGAAAAAGAAGCGGAAGAGGAGGGGAAGGAAGAAGCAGCGCTGCCGCCGTGGGGGGCAACGACCGGCTGCTGCTGCTGCTCCACCGTAGGCAGCTGGTGCTGCTGTAGCCACACCTGCAGCAACACAACACGGCCGTCCACCACCACGACCCGTCAAGTGCTTCCGCGTGAAAAGAGACACAGAGAAAGAAAAAAGGAAGGGGAAGAGAAGAAGCGACAGTGAACAGAGACAGAGACAGGGGAAGACTGAGCGAAAGCGAGGGACAAAAAGGGACAGAGACACACACACATGGAGAACGTAGGGAGGGGGGATAATAGGCTGAGGTGGACCTTGGTCTGCGTCTGATGCACTGCCTGTCCTGTGCCTCGCTGCCTTTCTCTCCGTTCCCCTGCCTCCTCTATCTCACTCGGTCTCTCTTTTTCTGTCAGCAGCCTGTCGCCGAGCAGCGACTCCCCCAGCAGCGCAGGCGTACGTAGAAACAACGCATGCAGAAAAGTGGGCCGAACCTCCACACTTACACACCCGGATGCGCAGGTGGGAAGACGTGGAGATTCACTCATATGCAGCACATATATATACATATGTGTATACACATCTATATATACATATGTATGTGCATTTCTGCATGGCAATTCCGACGTACGTGGCACACACACATATGTAGATACATAGAGATGTATTCACATGCATATATATACATATATACATTTATATATATTAGATGCATGTATACGTGTGAATAGGCGGGGACCCCAGCCAATGTAGCGGACGTATACACACATATACGTATATATTTGTGTATGTACACGAGGACGTGGACATTTCCAACATGCGTAGACACGCACAAGTATATATATATATATATATATGTAGAGAGAGAGAGAGACAAATACACACACATAGACAGACAGCAGGCAGAAGATTCTCGGATGGGCATTTATAAATGTGAAGAGAGAGCAGAAACTCCCCATACATACGCCCACAGACACAGAGACACAGTAATTGTCGTCCAGATCCATATCCGCAGACACACGTACATATATATATATATATATATACATATCGAGAGCGAGGAAGAGAAAGTACATGGAAGTTGTGCGTGTGAACCCAGTCCTGGACCCAGCGCGGTTGAAAATCAAGAAGAGCGACAAACGGCTTCTCCTCCTGCCGCAGGGCCTGTGCGTCCTCGCTTGCGGCTGCCGCTGGGTCTTCTTCTCGTCGGTCCCGCTTGAATGCATGCATCACAAAGTTTCTCAGCGCCGAAAACGCCGGAGTTGCTGTCTGCGTCCGAACGACTAACACGATGCCCTCGCCTGCTGCTGCTTTTCCTGCTTCTCCTCCTCCTCCTCCGTCTGCGCCGTGTGTTGCCGCTTCTGCCGCTGTAGCTGCTGCGTCTGCTTCTGCGGCTGCTGGCTCGAGCTCTTCTGCGGCTGCTCGTGTTGGGAGACCAGCTGCTGCTGCTGTCGGTCTCGTTGCCTCTGCTGCGGCAGCTTCTGCTTCCGCTGCGGCTGCTGCTGGGGCTGCCGCGTCCTCCATCGCCTGCCGCAGCCGCTGCACACGACGCCCCGGGCCAGCCGCTGCAGCAGCCGTCCTGTCCACATCGCCGACCCCAAAAAGACTCAACTCAGCCATATGTACACATATATCTCCCCGTATATATATAACGGAGCTCAAGCCGCGCTTGCTCCTTTACACGCGTATATATGTGCGTCCACTTGGTTGATACGAAACAGTCTACATGCATACAGACGTGTATATGTATGCATACATTCAGGTGGAATGTTGTACATGCAAACACACACATGTATATGTAGAGAGACAGAGAGAGATATTGATAGAAACAGTATGAAGTGAAACTCTCTACATCCATACAAACGTACACACATGTACGCATACATGCATATGGAATGTTCTATAGACATATATGTACAGTATACATATATAGGTAGATTGATAGATAGAAAAATAGATTGACTCACAGAATGTGAACTGCTCTACATGCACTGACATATGTATATATGAACATCCATATGAATGTATGTTAATTTTACCTCTATTAATACATATATATATATATGTATGGACCTACGCGTATGTGTGCGTGTATGTGGACGCATGTATAAATACGGATACCGCTACTGGATGGCAATGCATCTCTCTATAAGCTACGTCATGAGAATTCGTTGATATAATATATATATATATATATATGTACGTGTATATATATATACAACGAGAGGGGATCCCCAGATATAAACACACAGCAGTAGAGAGTGAGTGAGAGAAACGCAGAGACAAATGTAGGAGAAGGAGCAGTGCATTTGCAGAGTTATGCAGACAGACACACACACGGACGTGGACAGCGTAGTAGCGACGTTTATGGACCCACAGACATACGTGTTTAATGAGAGACAGGGACAGGGAGAAAAAGAAAAAGAAAAGAAGGGCAATAGACAGAGAGACGGAGAGACGGAGTTCCCTTCGATGAATTTGTGCGTGTCTATCTGCCTTTAGATGCGCGTGCATGCGGGCAGATACTACAACGAAGGGGAGACGAGAGAACCGAAGAAAAAACGGCCGCGCTCCATTCACTCGTTCGCCCTATTACTATTCTGTTCTCCCTTTTCTCTCCGCCCTCTTTCGTCCTTTTATCCGTTCCTCGCGCGGTCTCCTCTCTGCCTTTTCTTCTGCAGAAGTTTCCTTGGAAGCAACTCGAGAGTGACGACGAGAGCCACAGACACACATGCAGGGGAAGTTTGTGAAGCAGCAGACCCACCTGCAAAGGAGTTCTACGTAGCTCGTGAAAATAACACGAACAAAATCCACCGTTGCTTCCCAGTTCGGGTCCCCGGTTACTTCTCTGCCTTTCGGCCTGTTGCTGCTTCTCCTCTGTCCGCCTCTTCGCCTGCTGCGTCCCCGCTTGTTGCTGCTGCTCCTGCTGCGGTGCCCCGTGCTGACGTTCTCTGCGCTGTCGGCAACGTCACGGCGCAGCGTCGCTTCCCCTGCGGGCTGTGTCTCCTGCTGCTGCTGCTGCAGCCCGCCGCCGTCGCCAGGGCCGTCCTCTTCTTCTTCTTTCTCCTCAGTTCCGCCGCCGCCTGCTCCTGCGGTTCTCGCTCGCTTTCCTCCTGCTGTTGCTGCTTCTCCTGCCCGTCTTCTCTCAGACGCTTCTCCTCCTCCTCCTCCTGCTGCAGGTGCCTCTTCATCTCCGGTGGCTGCTGCTGTCTTACCCCCCGTTGTCGCTTCGCTTCTCTGGACATCTCTCTCGTCGCCTGCAGCTGCTGCTGACGACGAGGCAGCTCCTGCTGCGGTTGCTGCGCCGCTGCTGCTCGCCAGAAGTTTGACTGCCCGCGACAGCTGCGCCAGCACTGCAGCAAGACACACACCCCATTGCGTGACAGATATATACATGTATATGTATGTATATATATACATGTATGTCTTTCTCTCTGTCTCTGTCTCTCTCCCTCTCCACATATATGTATATGTGTGTGAATTAGTTGCTCACCCCCCAGCGCCATTACGCATACTGTCACAAAATCAGACCGCCGCAGCTGTAGCAACAGCAGCACGTCAACTCACCTGCGGCACACGGCTACCACCACCTCCCAGCGCCACCAGCATCAACAGCAGGGAGCCCGCAGCAACAGCAGACAACGAAGCAGCAGCAGCACCAGTAGCAGCACAACGAGAGGCGGCACAGCAGCAGCAGGAGGAGCGGCGGTGCAGCACCAGCAGGTGGAGTGGTGGCGCAGCAGCAGCAGGAGTGGCAGCAGCAACAGCAACAGCAGCGGCGAGAAGCTGTAGAGTATATAGGTGCCTCTTCGCATGCGCCAGTGCGAGTGGTCCGCGTTGAGACGACCGCGTCTATCTTTTTACATGCGCATGCATTTACGCAGCAAACGATACATTCCTCCACGCATACACACACTTACACGTACACTTGCACGCGCGTAAAAAAGAGAGAGCGGAGGATGCACGCACGCAGGTCCCCTTGTCTTTCTTCTACTACGTCCAGCCATCTCTTCTTCCGGGAAAACTCCGTACAGAATAATGTACACGAGACACAGAGCCGTCGAGACGCCCCGGGCCGAAGATTGATCCAACACATATATGTATCTACACGTGCATACAGAGATGGACAGAGACAGAGAAAGAGCGGGAAGACTGCGCGCAGGCTTCTCCCCCGTACGGAGACACATACGCAGGGCCCGCGACGCATGCGCTTTGTGTACGGACACTGCTCCGTTCTACAGTGAAGCCTGCCGCATGCGCCAACCAAGAAGTTTGCATGCGCTCGTTTGCATCCCGTATCATCTCGTTTCCCCCGAAAAAATGCGCGCGCGAAGAAACAGCGGCTGGCACCCCCCCGCTACGACTGCGCGCGCGGGCGCGCTGCTGCGTGCCTGCGGGGGGCGTCCGCAGCAGCTGCTCGTCGCCTGCCGCACAGGCGAAGGCGGTCTCATCTGTCGCCTTTTCAGCAGGAAAAGGAGACAAATAAGAAGAGCTCCTCCTCCGTTTTCTTCTCGCTTATATCTCTCATCGGCCGAACACTGCCTCCCCTATAGAACCCACTGCCCTCTCTCCACCAGCAACCATGTGTCGCCTTCGACGAAAATAACGACAGCGACACGTTCCCGCAGCAATTGCACGTGCAGGGAGGGACTAAAATTATCCGTTTCCCTCTGCGGTTCTGTACACGCTCGCACAACCACAACGAGCTGCTTCTTCTCTCAGCATAGCCGTGTGTGACTCTGCTGTCTCTCTCTGCGCGTATCTCTGTATCCCTCTGCATATCGGCTTCTTTCTCTGCATATTGATGTCTTCCTCTGCATATCGGCTTCTCCCTCTGTGCACCTTCCTCGCTCTTCTCGCTGTACAGTCCCGTCTCCCTTTGCACGTCTCTGCTCCCCTCTGTGCATCTTCCTCACTTTTCTCTCCGTATATCGCCGTCTCCGTCTGCACAGCTTCCTCATTTTTCTGTGTGAACACCGCTGTGTCCCCCTGACCATCTTCCTGGTGGTTCTCTCTGTGAAGCGGATTGCCCCTCTCTGTGCCTGTTGCTGCTCTCCTTTCTCGGGACTCTCCGTCTCCCTCTCCTCCTCTGCATGCGCAGGGGAGACACCTACTGGCCCACGCCTAGACGCATGCAAACACCCCTTGCACACGTCGTGCGTCACGAACTCCTGCTGCTGTCCGCAGTGGTCTCGCTCATTCTCCGTCTCTCCCCCTCTATCTCCGTCTTCGTTTCTTCCTCTCTGGACCAGCAGCTATACACTAACATAGGCCCATACAGAAAAGACCTGCCTCTCTGCATCCCTCCTGGTATAGTCGGACCTCCACTTCCCCCCCTGTTCGTCGTCCTCTCGAGAAGTACACATATTTATACATATGTACATAATATATACATACATGTGTATATATACATAGATATACACAGAAAGGAAGAGAGAAATACACAGACTTCTCCAACAACGTGCGTGCAGGTACCACCTCTCTATCCACAATCACATATATATATGTGTGTATATACATGTATAGCCATATGTATGCATATATCTACATATAGGGAGAGAGTGAAACACATACATATACATACATAGATTTTCCCAGCCGCATGCGTGCGGTTACATCTCTTTTTTTCGTAGGGTGGTGGTATGCGTGCGTGCGTGGCTTCCCCCCCGACGTTTCGTCGCTGCAACAAGGCTGTCTCTCCACCGGCATGCAGCCGCTGTTCCTCTGCAGTTCTAGGACACACGGCACAGACTACGTTAGTCACTTGGTAAAAAAATAAGAAGTTCCTGTCGCTGCCTACTCGGAGGAAACGTCCACCTTATCACACACATGCTAAGAAAAAGTGGGTGTGGAGGTTGGGCACGGGGAGTGGGTGTTCACCTGCGGGCCGCGACAGCTGCCACTTGCTGCCGCGCAGAAGCTGTTGCTGCTGCTGCTGCTGATGCATCTGCGCTCGGTTCCCTGCCGTGTTGGCTTCTACTCCTCCTCCTTCTTCTTTTCTTCGCTGCTGCTGCTGCGTGTCGTCCTGCTGCGCTTCCTCTTCCTCGTTCGTTGCTGCGCGAAGCAAGGACACAGCCAAGTCCAAAGATATGGAAGAGAAATCTGCGACGGAAGAGAAGGGAAGTGGGGACCTCCACAGGAAAAGTAGAAGGAAAAGGAGAGCCCCACGCAGAGAGAGAAGAGACGAAAGGAGAGAAGAAATCTTCACGAAAAGGGAAGCGTCCTCCACAGAGAGAAGAAGAAGAGTCAACATACGCTCGCGCATGCGGATCGACAACGCATGCAAGAACATCTGCAGGCAAGTGAACGTTTCTCGAAACTTGCAGTAGATCTGCTTCTTCTTTACAGCACGAAGAAACGCCCGCAGCCAATAGAGACAGCTGAACCCTATATATGTACATATATGTATAGGCACACGCATAACGCGTACGCTGTCCACAACAAATATACACATACACGTGTACATGTATAGATCTCTCTATCTCTCTCCCTCTCTTCCTCTATACATATGTGTATATCTCCATATATATACATATTGTACGTAGAGATCTCTATCTATCTATATATATATATATGTATGTATTACACGTAGCAATCTTTCTCTCTCTATCCCTCTCTCTCTATATATATGTACATATATATATATATATACACTGCACGCAGAAATCTCTCCCTACTTATATATACATGCACGTGTATATACGTAGAGATTTCTCTCTTACTCTCTCTGTCTCTCTCTCTCTCTATATATATATATATATTCATATATATATATATATACATATGCACGTAGGTCTCTAATGTGCATGTATATAATTGATAGGTGTAGAGATCTCTCCCCTGTCTGTCTCTCTATGCAAATATGTAGGGGTCTCCCCTTAGATTGAAAAGGAAATCGTTCTCCAGATACGCATATATACATACGTATGTATACGCATGTGGAGAGATATTTCTCTCTTTAAAGGTATATATATATATGTAGACACACCTCTCTCTGTATATATCTACTAGATCTATCTATCTACCTGCATATATATATATATATACGTGTGTAGAGATTTCTCTCTACATACGTAAACGTAGATATATTTCTTGGTCTGTATGTTCTCTCTCTACACACATCTGTGTAGGGAGAAATCTCTCCCTATATATTCATATATATATATATATATGTGTGGAGATATCTGTGTGTCACCCTCTCCATAAATGCATGTAAGTAGGGATTTCTCTCTCTCTCTGGACACACGTACATCTCTCTTTATATAATATATACGGATGTGAAGATCTTCCCCTTTAAAGTATGCATGTATGTGGAAGAGCTGGTAGAGCTGCACGTCTACGTGTATGTAGGTGACGCCAGGGCACCGTGGACCAGGTCTACTACAAATAGAGAAATATTAACAGCAGCGCATGTATGTGTATGTAAAGATACATCTCCATATACACCCCCAAACGCGTAGGGCATGCATAAATATATATATATATATGTATACGTGTGTGTGTACATCTGCGTATCACTAGACGTATACGTGTATATATACATATGTATGTATATATATATATATCCATTATGAGTGAGAGAAAGAGAGGAACATATATACACACATATATATATGTAGAGACAGAGAGAAAGCCCGACTTCTTCGACACAAGTCCTTGGCATATCACGAAGAGAGAGAGAGGGTAATTAGCTCCTAAGAGATGTGTTAGTTGAACGGCCCCGCGCGACAAATGTACGTGCGTGTGTGTCGCAGAAACGTCTGAAGCGAACAAACAGATCCAAATACATATATATATATATATATGTATAGATGAATACGTCGTGCAATAGTAAGACCTACTGGTCGGAATGAATATATATATGTACATTTGCCCACGTCTACAGAGATGATATCGACGAAAATGACGTTGCGAATAGAGAGAAACTGTGGAAAGAGAAGTTGACAGGCGCAAAGGAAGGAGCGCATAAATCCACGAGGATGCAGAAGAAGTAACGGCGGGGGGAGGACGGGGCCTGGATCGGTGTCGTTTGCTCTCTCCGGCCAAGTCTTCGTATACACCTTTTCGGGTGTACGTACACCCGGTGACTCGACGACTTTCTGCTCTGCTCTTCCTCTTCTCTCCGCACAAACAACACGCCCCGCATGTCTTGACACAGAGAGAGCGACGGAGAGCAAACAAAAAAGAGACAGAAAGGAAAAGCAGAAAAGACATCTAACAGACATGTGCCCCTAGCACTCATCTATATACACACGTGTACATGTATGTTTCATTCTACGTATATATATATGGATGCAGACAACCCTGTACACGTATACATACATATATGTAGATAGACAGATATGTAGATAGATAGATAGATAGGTAGCGGGAGGCATATACATATATATATATATATGCGTATATACACGTTGATACAGGAAGCTATATAATTATATATATAGAGAGAGAAATAGATTGACATAGAAAGGTAGATAAATAGATCGGTTGACGATAGACAGATTTTCCGAAGCGCAGGTCCCAAAAGCTCCACTGGTCTCTGTGCGATACCGGCGAGTTGCTGCTGCTGTTCTTCTGCAGCATATACACATGTCTGTTCTCGTGCGTCTGCTTGCTGCTTGCTAGCGAGAAGCGTCAGCTGCCGCGCGCAGTGCTTCTGCCTTTGGAAAAGAACGGTCCAGCGCCTTCTTCCCTCCTGTGCAGGAAGTCTCTGCAGGAGATGCGTTCTCACCTGCTGCTGGTGCTGCAGCCGCGGCCTTCCCCACCACTGGCAGGCCCCTGTGGCCAGAAGCGATCGGCAGGTCGCGTCGTCCTTCACGTGCTGCTGCTGCTGCTGTTGCTGCTGCAGGAACCGCTGCTGCAGCGGCGCCATTGCTGCTGCAGACGGCTTTCTCGCATGCGGCTGCCGCGTCTGCTGCGCCGCTGCCACGGGTCTGCCTCGACGGCGAGACGCCAAAGAGCTGCTTCTTCCACGTTCGATTGCTGCTGCTGCTGCTGCGGTCTCGCAGGGCATTGTAGAAGGCTGCTGTAATCGCAGCGAAAAGGTGCCCACCACGGCCACCAGCCGCTGCTTCTGCTTCTGTCTTTGCTGCAGCACGGCTCTCCCTGTTCTGCTGCGCCTGCTGCGCCAGGCTCTCTTCGATCACTGCGTCTTCTTCTTCCACGTCAGGAAGATGTACGCAGCACGGCTGCTGCTCTTTCTCTCCACCCATCCGGTGCTGCTGCTGCTCTTGCGTGTCCCTGTGCACCTGGCGCTGCTCCTGCTGCTGCTGTAGCATGTCGCAGGCAAAAACGTACTGCTGCGCTCCTCCTGCTGCAGCTGCAGCAGCTCCGCCGTCTGTTTCCTTTTCGTTCACCTGTATTCCCCAAGATGCGCCTTCTCCGCTGCCCCTGCTGCCTGAAGCGTGTGGTACGCGGCTGCTGTTGCTGCTGCAGCACGTGCTGCCGTCTGCTGCTTTGCTGCTGCTGCTGCAGTACGAAGAGGACGTCGCGGCAACGTGAAGCGCTTCCCTCACCTGCAGCAGCAACACAGACGAAGTATCGGACGCCAGAACAGCGGCAGCATCACCACCAGCACCGCCGGAGTCAAAAAAGGCCACATCTTTCTGCTGCTGCTGCAGCTCCTCTTCCTCTTTCCCCTCCTGCAGCGGCTCTTCCTCATCCTTCTGCTGCAGCTGCTTCCTCTGCGCCCACATCAAATCTCTCCTTGCAGCAGCAGCAGCTGTCGCTAGGCCTGTTTTCCCTCTGCCTCTTTCTTCTTTTCCCGCCGCAGCAGCAACACCAACAGCAAGAGCAGCATTAGCGGCAGGAGCCGAATCAGCAACTGAGGGAGTGATAGCGGCTGGGGAGCTGCTGATAGATATATCTTCGAGCAGCCAGTCCAGGTTGCTGCCATTGCAGGACGACGCGCTGTTGTTGCATGCGTTTTCTTGGTGCAGCTGCCTCCCCTCGTGCCTCTCGTCGGACTCTTCTTCTTGGTGTTGCTGCTGCTGCTCCTGCCGCTGCTGCTGCTCCTGCTGCTGCTGCTGCTCCTGCTGCTGCTGCTGCTCCTGCTGCTGCTCCTCCTGCTCCTGGCACACGTGGAATGCCACCAGGCGCGTGACGCGCGAAGACGCAGCAGCAGCAGCAGATGTGGAAGAAGCGAGTGGGCACGCAGTTGCCAAAGAATAAGGAGAGGAAGAGCAAGGAGCAGCAGAAAGTAGTGGGCCCGCTCCCAGACTCTGCTGCCGGTCGGGAGACGGGGGCTGCAACAGCCGCTCCACGCCTGGGCATCAAGGTAGACAGCAGCACCATGCAGCAGGTCATCAGCCCTACACACAGACGTGTATATACATGTATATATTATATATATACATATACATACGCACACACATATATATATACATGCAGAAGTCGCCTGGGGTGTATAGTGACGTATATAGACATGCGTAGAGAGATATCGGTCTCCATGTACATTCGTGGACTTAGGATAGTTCCTCTCTGCTTCACGCACAGAGATATCCTCCTTTTGTGAGATGCGTTTCTCTACACGACGGTGGGGGGCACAGGGTGACGGCCCCGGGCACGAGCAGCAGCACAGGAGCACCGCGCGAGCGACGTTTTTTGTGGGGTCCTGCAGCAAAGCGGGGAAGCAATAGAAGAAGAAAAGTGTAGACACACACATATACACACGTACGACCGTATTCATCTACATGTGCGCCGTAGAGACACGCCTTTATATACGAAAGAATATCTTACACGCTTCCTCTGCGGAGAACATACATACCCGTATCTGCGTACACATATACATGGAGAGAGACACACAGCGAGAGAAAGAAAGTAGACATGGACGTAGACGAGTACTTCGAATGTACGTCGGTGTAGAGGAGGAACAAACAGCTACACTGATTTAAGGGAGCGACAGCAAGAAGAAAAAGTGGGTCGGGAGGGCTCCAAGGGCACGCCGTCGCAGCACGCGAGGTAAAGAAAACCAGCAGCAGGAGCCGCCGCACAAGCGCAGCAGCATGCGCAGCAGGGACGCGTGGCGACTGCAGCAGCAGGGGACGGAAAAGTGAAGCAGCTGCTGAAGACACGGCAAGAACGGCGAAGTGCAACGACAGCAAAAGCCGGGAGAGAGAGGGCGGCACCACTAGCAGGAAAATGAAGAAGGAGAAGAAGGCAGCTGCAGCAGGGGCAGCAGAAAAGAACCAGTGGCAGAAGCAGCAGCAGCAGCAACAGGGGCTGTGGAAGGTGAGCAGCACGAGACAGCGCCGCCGCACCTGCGCACACGCGCGTCATCGCAGCGGCAACTCAGCCGCAGTGCAGCGCACAGGAGGTCCCAGCAGCAGCAAGGACAGAAGCGCAACAGTGGCGGCAGCAATGCGGGCGGGAACGAGGCGGCGCTGGAAGCAGCAACAGAACCAGCAGCAGTGAAATTTCACGCCAAGTAAGAGCACTACCATCCGTAGCAACGCGGGGCGGGCAGGCAATAGCAGCAGCAGCGGGAGAACAGCAGCAGCAGCAGCAAAACAGCAGCAGCAGCAGCACTGGTAGAGCGGCGCCAGTAGCAGCGCAGTCGGAGCAGCGCAACAGAGACAGCGGGAGTCGCACGAAAGCAGCCGGGCAGTAGCCGCGCAGCAGCAGAACGCCGGCAGCTACACAGGAGGAGCAAAGCTGCAGCAGCAGCAGAGCCACACCAGCAGGAGTGAGGCAGCACCAGGAGGACGGGAGGATGCGAGCAGCGGCAGCGGGAGAGCAGCAGCCACAGAGAGGCAAGGGCAGCAGCAGGAGCAGGTGCAGAAAAGCAGGACGTCATGCGCGAGTCCGGGAAGGAGCAGAGAAGCAACGACGCAGCACGCGGAAGAAAAGAAGCAGCAGCAGTGGCGTGTAGCTGTTTCCACGTGCTGTCTTATCCTCGAGGTGTTGACCGGCATACCTCGGCCTGACGCAAGCGCAGCAAAAGGACCACCGGCAGCACCGGGCAGCTTCTCGCTCTCCCCCCCAGGGGCTTCCTCTGCTGGTGCGCGTCTGCTGCTGCCGCTGCTGCTGCCCACACATGCGAGATGGTTTTCCGCTGCCGCAGCAGTAGCAGCAGTCCACGTAGCAGGCAGTGAAAAACTCGCAGCAGTGGCGGACACAACATGAGCAGCAGCAGGACGAGGGGAACCAGCAGGAAGCGGAGGATCAGCAGAAGAGCCAAGCGGGATCACTGACAAACTGTCGCCACCACCAGGGGCAGCGGAGAGAGACAACTTGTGAGAACTCCTCGCGTGTGGCGCGGAGGAGAAATTCGAAAAAGAAAAGAAGGAAGAGCCACCAGCAGCAGCAGAAGTCAATGAAGAGACACCCTGCTGCTGCATCCCTGCACCGCGGCTGTCCAGGGACAACGTGCTGCAGCCCAACGGCGCGCAACTGCTGTTGCTGTAGCTGCTTTCGCTACTGCACGCCCGAGTCTTCGCCTGGCTGCTGCTGCTGCTGCTGTTGCTGTCGTGTTGGCTGTTGTTACTCGTGGCGCTAGTAGCGGAGGAGCAGGGAAGGAGGACAGATGCACGCGCAGCGAGCAACAGCAGCTCTGCAGGAGCCAGCGTCAGCACCGGGCGCAAGGAGGCTGAGCGGATCAGGACGGCAACGCTGTCGAGATTTACTGCAGGAACGACAGCGGCAGCACAAGACGCGAAGACGGACACCGTCCACACACACATACGAAGAAGACGAGAATGAGAGAAAGGCAGAAGAAAGGAAGACGAGGATCGACGTTGAACGGGGAAGGGGAACACACTTCATGAAGAAATGGAAGAGAAACGGTGAACAAAAAGAGGGGTGGAAAAGCGAAGTCAGAGGAAGAGGAGGAAACGGCGAGAAAACAGGAGGGGAGTGGAAGACGAGAAAAAGGACAAAAGAAGTTGTGGGAAAAGACAGAGCAGACAAAGAGACAAGAGGGTAAGTGTGTACCGCACGGCGCATCACACCTATGCCCATGTGCGCATGCATGGCGTCATGGCGAAGACAGCCGCAGCAGACGAAAAAGAGGAACACGCCGCCCAGACGCAGCAGCAGCAGCGAGAGAGCGAGAAGGACGCTGGGCAAAGGCAGCAGCAGGAGCAAGAGAGAGCGAGAACGACGCCGGGCAAAGGCTGCAGCAGCAGCAGCAGCAAGGGAGGCGACAACTCCGGAGGAAGAGACTGTGGTGAGCAGGATGCCGGCACAAGAAGCGGACAGAGAGAGACAGACATGCAGCAGCGTAGACATGTGTGGGGTCCGAGACCGAGAGGAATTTACGGGTGACGGCAGGCACTAGGGGGTGGTGGCGCCTCGCGCCGCCGCCGCAGCAGCAGGACACGACGCCTCCCTCTCTCCGCTGTGGCAGCAGGAGCCAATGTCCTCGTCGCAGCAGCAGCAGCAAATGGTGCCATCGGTGGAGCAGCAGCAGCAGCAGCAGTGGGAGACGATGCGTATCGTTTCCCAGATACAACAGCAGGAGAAAACCCTCCTGATGGGTGCAGCAGCAGCGGCAGCAGAAGACGCTCCCGTGGGTTGCAGGAGCAGCAGCAGCAGCAGGAAGTGCTCTCGCTGGCTGCAGCAGCGGCAGCAGAAGACGCTCCCGCTGGTTGCAACAGCAGCAGTAGAAGCGCTCGCGCTGGTTGCAGCGGCAGAGAACGGTGACACGCCTGTGTTAGGGGAAGCAGCAGAACAGCAGCGAAGCGGCTGCAGGCGAGAAGAGTGACACACAGCTGACAGCAGCAGAGCCGTGGAGCAGCAAACAGAGAGAGGCAGAGCGCAGCACGCAAATGACCATCCGCAGCAGCGACACACGGCGGCTGAAGCAACAGGTCTTGCTCCTTTATCCCTATCGAAGCAAACGACCGTCCGTGCGCGCGGATTGCTGCAGTCCGTCTCCTCTGTCTCGGTGTTACATACGCATGCAGGTGGTGGCGCTGCATGCGACTCTGTTACCGTGCCCTTCGCTGCTGACCCGAGGACGGCGATAAAGGCGAGGAGGAAGAGGAGGAACAGGAGCAGAAACCAGCAGCTTGGGACGAAACGAGAGAGAGAGGGACGGAAAAGACAGCAACAAACCACCCTGCACAGCGACGCAGGCGCGGCAGCAGGGCAGAGGAAAGACAGACAGGCGGGCAGACATCCCCCCCACGCAGTAACATTCCTAGGGAATGCAGCGTAGAGGAAAGCAGCCGCGACCTACGCACACACCCGGCAGCAAAACGCATGCAGCAGCCCGAGAGGAGAGTCGCAGCAGCCACGCAGCAGAAGAGTCAGCAGCGGGGCGCGCACGCGAACGACAACCAGCAGCCGCAACGTCGGCGAGTCCCTGCGCGCAGCCGCAGCCGCAGAAGGCAGCAGAGGAGACACGAAAGGAAGCCCAGGCAGGTCGCGGGAAGAAGGCGCAGACGAAGAAGCAGCGACAGCCGCAGCACCAGCAGAGGCGTAGACGCGAAGCACCGACAGCAGCAGCAGAGGCGTACACGCGAAGCAGCGACAGCAGCAGGAGAGGCCTATACGCGCAGCAGCAACAGCAACAGCAGAGGCACAGTCAAAATGGCAACAGACAGCACACGGGGGCATGCGAAGCCCCCGCCGGAGCAGCAGCAGGAGAGCTGCATGCGAGGCAGACACGCACTCCTGCTCTGTCGAATGTGGCGCACCACGCGGAAGAAATGGACAGCAAGAAGTCACGCCGGGCGCAAAGACAGCAGCAATCTACGTGTGGGACGGCGCTGCTGCGTCGCGCGCAGAGGAGAAGACGCGCATGCAGCAACCACCTGCCGGAACAGGGCAGCACACGCGCAGCAGCAGCTTGCCAGCTGCTGAGCTTGCCAGCCCGCAGCAGCAGCAGCAGCAAACCTCACGAGTCGGCGGCGCCGTGTCACCAACTTTTCTACGAAGCAGCAAAGAGCAGTCCGTTGTCATTTCTCTGCCGTCGCCCCCTTCTTCTCCTCGTCTCCCTTCCGACTTGGACCTTTCTCTCGTTTCTATTGGCAGCATATCTCTTCTGTTTTCTTCTCCGCTTCCTTCCGTCCGCCGGCTATCGAAAGTCTCCTTCGTTTACGCAGCAGAACAGGTGGGGATGTGTCTTCTTCCAGGGAGTCTCGTATATACGAAACTTCCCAGCAGCCTCATGGGAAGACACGTTCCCCCTTCCCCCCTCGCTCTTCACGTACAGAGACATCACAGATATACGCATGCAGATGCAGAGCACACACGCGCACCTGTCCTCCCATGCCTCTCTCTTCCTGTATATCCACATATATATATGGATGTATTTCTTTTCTGTGGACTTCTTCTCTGTCTATATATACGTATCTACACATTTACATATGTACGTAAATGATGAACTGTCCGTGCAAGAGTGACTGCGGGTCTTGACTGTGTCAGCGAAGACAGACGGTCGTGGATCAGGGCCCGCGGCTGCTCTCGCATGCGTCTGTTTACCTGCAGCATCAGCGGGTCTCTTTCTCTGTCTTTCTGAATCTCGCCTTCTCTCTTGTTCACTTTTCCTCCTCTTTTCTCTCCTGCACTCTCCCTCTCTCTTCCCCCCTCGTTTTGGCTTCCTCTCCCTCTCCCTCGCCAGCAGACAACTGTCATGTGCTCTTGTGCCCTGCAGTTCTTTCTCCTCCCTGCACACCCCATGCTGCATGTGCATCTACGCTTCAACCTTCTCTGCGGCTTCTGCTTCTGCTGCTGCTGCTTCTGCTTCTTCTGCGTCTGCTGCTGCTAGTGCTGCTGCTACTCCTGCTGCTGCTTCTGCTGCTTCTGCGGCTTATGCGTGTGCGCTTCTGCTCCCCCTGCTGCCGCTTCTGCTGCTTCTATCGGTGTTGCCTCTGCTGTTTTGCTGTTTCTTGTTCTGTGCTTCAGTTCTCTCGGGTAGAGTAGTACTCACCGACAAGGTCGGGCTGCAGTAGAGGGGGATGCCGCAGCAGCGCAGCGTCTGAAGAAGCGAGGAGGAAGCCAGTACCGTCAGGTCTGCTGCTGCTGCTGCCTTTTGGGAGAAGCTGCTGCAGGAGAGAAAGAGAAGGAACGTAGGGGTAGAACACGTAATCTGGGTGAAAAATGTGAAGCGGGAAGCCGCATGTGCGCCACCAGAAATGGCTGCTGCCGAAGCCGTCGCTGTTATACCCGCAGTTTAATGCCGCTGCGCGCAAGTCGCACAAAAACACGAGCAGCACAGCAGTAGCAGCATACAGCAGCGGCAGCATACAGCAGCAGCAGCATACAGCAGCAGCAGCATGCAGCAGCAGCATACAGCAGCAGCAGCATACAGCATCAGCAGCATACAGCAGCAGCAGCATACAATTGTAAAACCGCAGCACCAGTAACAGCGGCACCAGCAGCAGCAGCACAGCGGCAACCGCCATATCAGTAGCGGCACAGCAGCAGCAGCACACAACAGCAGCAACATACAGATGCAGCAGCAGCACAGCAGCGGCAGCATACAACAGCAGCGGCAGCATACAGCAGCAGCAGCAGCATACAGCAGCAGCAGCGGCATACAGCAGCAGCAGCGGCATACAGCAGCTGTAGCAATAGCACACAGTTGCAAAACAGCAGCGCCAGCAACAGTGGCACCAGCAGCAGCAGCAGCACAGCGGCAACAGCAACACCACCAGCGGCACAGCAGCAGCAGCACACAACAGCAGCACACAGCAGCAACAGCACACAGAAGCAGCAGCAGCACAGGAGCGGCAGCGGCAGCATACAGTAGCAGCAGCACAGGTGCGGCAGCATACAGCAGCAGCACAGCAGCGCTACCATACGGCAGCAGCAACACAGCAGCGGTAGCAGACAGTAGCACCAGCAGAAGCACAGCAGTACCAGCAGCATTAGCGTAGCACAACGCAGCAGTGGCTGCACAGTGTAGTGCAACAGGGGCAGCAGCACGACAGCAACTACGCGGCAGCACCTCCGCGGCGCCGAAGCAGCAGCACAGCGGCAGATGTACGAGGGGTCAAGTAGTCGGAACTTTCCGGAGCAGCAGCAGCAGCAACAGGGAGGAGGCACCCATACCGCAGTAACACCAGACATACCACGCATACACCTACATATATATATATATATACGTCTACATATGCTTACTGATTACCATAGATGCACACACACACACAGACATATGTACGTATATCTACGCAGTTTTATATAGCTACAAAGCCGCACACACACACAGACATACACAAACTCTGTGTATTCTACAAGACCAGTCGCCTACATACATGCATCCCCCCGTAGAAGAGCAGATACGTTTATACCTCTCCTGCATGAAAGATACCTGCTAAGACACTCTTTGCCGCACACACGCCCATATATGCAGTCTCACCACTGAGAGACAGTCCCAGGTGCATGCATGTACGCACACACACAAATGCGCAGTCTCACTACTGCATGCGCGCATACACAAATGTGGAGTCTCACCACTTCATGCATGCATACATAGATGTACAGCCTCACCACTTCATGCATGCATGAATACACAAATCTGCAGTCTCACCACTGCACGCATGCATACATATATATATGTGCAGTCTCACGGCTTTAATAGCAGCGCGTGCAGTTCCTCCTGCCTTTCTGTATGTCCGCCTATGCAGAGAGAAACAAATTCTCCTGTCTGGCTCTGTGTGCCTCTGTGTGTGTGTATGTCTGTAGATATTCCCATATACGTACATGTACTACAGTTCATGAGAGGGGGGTCGTATTACGTCGCTGTATGCGCGCATGTGTGTCTGTACACATCTGTATATACAGAGAGAAAAGGAGAGAAACGGAGAGAAAGAGAATCTCTACTGTGTGTCTACTTGTTTGTGCACATATATATATATATATATATATGCATATGTGTGTGTGTACAGAGAGAGACAGAAACTTTCTATATACACACATATATATATACATATAGTGTGCATTGTGTGTCTTTGTGTGTGTGTGTATATATAGAGAGAGAGAGTAGCTACTCAAAGACATATGCACACACCAGAAGATGGACAGAGAGATACAGACAGATACACACCCATATGAATGAACGCCTGTTGAGCGAGACACACAGTAATACAGTGAAGAATAAATAGATATATATATATATATGTATGTGTGTAGGCAGCTAGACTGAGACACGCGTGTGTATGCTCATCTATGTGTGCGCCCATGTGTGCCAGCATTAAGGAGATCCATCACGGATAACAGGAGTGCAGAGACCCAGCAGGAGAAACACAGAGAGACACATGCGGCCAGACCTGCAGACAGAGCAGTGCGGAAGTGCTGCACGCGGATGCAAAGCGAGCAGCAGAACCACCCCGGTCCAAGAAGGATACGAAGAAGACGGGAAGACGCAGAGCGCAGAGAGAAGAGAGAAGAGAAGAAGACGAGAAGAAGAGGAGTAGTACGGAGAATAGGAGGAAGACGCAGAAACGGAAGAAGCAGCGGCAGAAGAAGCACAAAAAAGACGGAAGATAGAGAAGAGAGATACCTGGGAGTAGAGACAGAAAGGCGAGCACAGAGGAAGAGGCCCTCGCAGGATTCTTTGAGTAGAAGAGGATATTCTTCTCGAGCAGCAGCGCCTTCAGCAGCACCAAAATTTCCTCTGCAGCAGCAACAACAGAAGAACAGCAGCAGCAACAGCAGCAGCGGCCAACGTGGCGCCACCTAGGCAGCAGCGTCCCACGCCTCCTGCACGGCCCTACTTCGCTCTCCGCCTTTCTCATCCTCTCCCTACTTCTCTCTTCGTTTCTGCTGCTCCCTCGTCCTCTCTCACACAAACGCAGCTGCTCCTCTGCAGGGCCAGAAAGCAGCCGCGTGCGTCCTGCGCACGAAGGTGTTCCTCCCCGGAAGTGCGTGAATACACATATATATATATATAATGTATACATACACGTATACATACACGTATAGAGACACACACGTATACGTGCACGCACGTCCGTATTCATACATACATATGTGTGGAATCAAACGTGCAGGCGCATGCATGCGTACAGGACACTGCCCGACGATGCACAGACCCACGCGACGCAGAGAGACAAAGAGAAGAAGTTTACACGTATACATACATACATATATATGTATGCAGATGTGTGTATACATATATATATGGGACAGAAAGAGATGAAGAGACTTCTCTTCTTGTGTACATGTACATACGTATACGCACATGTATATGAAACTTTACCAAGAGATAGACACACACAGAGAGAAGAAGAGAAATGTACACGTATACGTATATGTATACATGCACGCACATGTATATATATGTATGAAACTTTGTCAACTCCTGACAGAAAAGGGTGGAAGAGCAGGGGACGGGCGGGGAGCCGCACATCACGGCGGCAGCGGAAAGTCGCGTTCCTGAGCTGGTAATACATTGACGTCCGTCCACCTCACACAGATATACAGTAGACATTCCCTCCGTAGACCTTCGATAAGGTCTTTCCACCATACATATATATAGATGTAGATAGATCTAGAGAGTCTGCTCATCGGCTGCAGATATGTATATCGAATCGAAGTTCCGCACCTGCACTTTTAACAGCATTTCTGTACGACGTATAGACACAGAGAGGCCGGCCACCTGGTGCAGACTCGCACATATAGTAGGTCTTCCTTGCTTATCTTCCTTGTTAACAGTTTCCTACCATATACATGCATGTAACAGGTAGACCTAGGGCGTCTGTGCACCAACGCAGACAAGTATCTAGAGGCGTCCTTGCGTGTCGTCTTGTCTACACCAGCTAGACCGACGGAGTCGCCTCCCCGTACACAGACACGCATGAAGCAGACCCCCTTTTGCTGCCAATATAATTATGTAGTCGATTCGTAGACCCCTCCGTGTCTACTACGTAACAGAGAAAGGAGACACACACTCTGCAGCCAGCACAAGTACGTAGTCCCTGCTATCCTCTCATATAGACACGCAGACAACATTCTCTTGACAAACAGCAGCGCTATGTAGCGACGTTCTACTGCGTACAACGCTGACGTACAACGTAGGCCGTCCTTCCACATATATATATATATATATATATATACGAATATCTAGACCTACGTGTGACTGTATATTGAAGAGAAGTGTAGGCGTGACGTATATATAGAAGATAGGCAGCACGTAGAAACTCCTTGGGGACGGAATATACGCGCAGACCGCGTACGATATGTAGAGACACACGAGCAGCCCCCCTTCCCTCCATTTATATATTATAGACACGTAGACACCCCGTTTGTTTATACGTGTAGACAGAGAAAAAGACAGAGAGAGAGCGTTAAGTAGACAGTCCATGCGTATAGGGGAGATATGCAGACCCCGCTATATCATGTAATATATAGACACACGTACACCGTGCCTTCGTATAATACAGAGACACACATGCAGCCTCCCTGAATGCTGTACACACCTGTAGACTACACTTTTACACATGTGTCTACACGTACACAGGAAGAGAGAGAGTTACGCAGAGAATATATGTATACAAGACAGACATGCAAACCCTACGTTCATATGGGATGGAGTCTCCGACAGACCGGCCCACCGTGTAATAGAGAGACACACATGCAGCCCCGGCCGCATTTGTAGACGTTATGCACACAGGAACGCTAGCTTTTAATATATAGAGAGGGGGGGATAGAGAGGGAGACAAGCTACGCAGACAGTGTGTGTATATCATATTGATACGTGGACCCTGCGCCTACATAATAGATGTAGACACGTGGCGGGTACATTCGTGTAATATGTGGACACATACGCAGCCCCCTCAGTTATATATTAGAGACACCTACACGTCACGTTTGCACAGAGAGAGAGATACATGGAGGTTATATGCACCAAATGTAGACACGGACGGACCCCGCTTTCATATGATGTATGTAGACACGGAGACCGTCCTTTCGTGTAGCATATATAGAGACACACGCAGACCCCAACTGTATATGTGGTAGAGACCTGAATACTCTTTTGTAGACACAGAATTATCTAGACACTATATATGCGTATAATACGCAAGTAGATGGTGGACCCCACATGTATCAAATAGAAACACGTGTAGACTCTGCGTCCGTGTAAGCCAGAGACGTAGACACACTGCCGTCGTATAAGGTATAGATATTCTGCTTCCCCATTAAACATAGACACGTCGACACCATATGCAGATAACACAGATACGTATAGACACTGCCTTAATATATAGACACGTAGACATGCCCTTCATATGATACAGAGATACGTACACGCCTCCTCAATACGATACGAAGACACGTAAAGGCGCTAGCTTGATGTAATGTGTATAGACACGCAGACACTACTACTTTCGTATGATACGTAGACACGTCGACACACTATACGGATGTATATATAGATCCGTAAAGAGTCCCTGGATATAGTATGTGGAGACGTACAGACACTCCCCTGATATTACATATAGGCCGGTTTGAAAGCACCCTTCACATGATGTAGAGACACGTATAGACACGTCCCTGATATAATATAGAGAGAAGCAGACAGGCGTCGGCACACTATCATGACATAGAGATACGTAGGCACACGAAGCCGCACTATCCCGACATAGTATACAGAGAAGTAGACACGTCCAGACGGACTACGTTTATACAGAAATGTGTAGACACCATCACGATACAATTAACGTGCACACGTGGGCCTACGTGTTACCAAGTACGGACACGTAGACAAGGTGTCCATACAAGAGAGATACGTAGGAGACGAAGATACTACTTCTATGTACTAGAAATACGTAGACCTTCGTTTATATAAGGTAGACGCGTAGACTAGCAGATGTGTAGTAGGAAGGCGCCCGTAGACACCTGTGTCGGCGCTGCGTCTTATCGATAGTCGTACACAGCAGCTGCAGAGCCCCTCTTGCTTCCTCTACGGAGAGAGACAAAGTGTGCGCAGCAGACGCGAGCCTTACCGAGAGGAAAAAGAGAAACAAAAGGCAACAGACTACCTTCCAGGTTGAAGAACAGCTCGGTGTAGCGCATCTGGTCGAAGCGTGTGTGATTCAGGTGTACGTACAGCTCGCACAGCAGCTGCTGCGCCGCATGCAGCTCCCCTTTTGCTGCGGATGTCGCTCCGTTGCTGCTGCGGCTGCTGTTGCAGTTGTTGCTGCACAGAAGCTCCCCCGGCCCGTGCATCTCTGTCTCCTGCTGCCGCCGGTGCTCCTGCTGCTGCTCCTTCTCCTCCGGCTGCTTCTGCGGTGGCCGTTCCTCTTCCTGCTGCTGCCGTTCCTGCTGCACCTCTGCCTCCTGCTTCGGCTGCTGCAGCTGCGCCTGCCGCTGCACCGTTGCCTGCGGCCTCGGCTGCTGCCGCAGCAGCGCGGGGTCGGAGAGGGCCCCCCCCGTTGCTGAGACGCGACCGGACGGCTGGCAAGTGCTACGCGGCTCTGCCACCTGCGGTGTATGTGCAGCCCTCGAAGGCGGCGTAGTCGTCCGTTCCTCGCAAGAGAAGGGGACCAGCAACAGCTGCTGCTTCTCAAACAGCAGCGTTCCATATGTCGCATCAGCCTCTGTACTCTGCTTCTCTCGATCCTGCCTGTTCTTCCCTCCTGCTCCTACTGCCAAAAAAGAACAGGAAGAAGAAGCCGACGCAGGAGCAGGAGCGGCAGCAGCATCCGCCTGTTCACGCGGTGCCCACTGCAGTGTCTGCGCTGCCGACTGCTGCTGCTGCTGTTGTGCTGGCGCCGCTGCTGGCTGTCGCTCCGACTGCTGCTGCGGCTGCTGCGCTGCTGCTGCTGCTCCTGCAGCCCCTCGGGTAGCCTCTTCCTCTCCGTCTTCTCCAGGTGCTGCAACTGCTACCGAATGCCGGCGCTTCGCCTCTCCCGCCGCCGTCGCACTCTCGCCGTCCCGGGGTACCACCCCACAGGCCTGTGGCTCCTCTCTCTGTCTACTCCTCTCTGTCAAGAAGCCGCTGTCAACTTCCCGGTTTCCGCTGCTGCTGTTCCTGCTGCTGCTGCTGCTGTTCCTGCTGCTGCTGCTGCTGTTCCTGCTGCTGCCGCTGTTCCTGCTGCTGCCGCTGTTTCTGCTGCTGCCGCTGTTTCTGCTGTTGCCGCTCCTCTGCCCTCTGCTGTCGCCCGTGCTCCTGCGGTCCCCGCGCTTCCTGCTGCTGCGGCTGTTTCTGCTGCTGGCTGCTCGCAGCTGCTGGAAGAAGGCGCATGCAACAGGAGCCAAGCGAAACGCCAGAAGTCCCCAGAATGGTGCCCTGCTGATCACGCAGACCGCGCAGAGCACTTCCTCTCTGCTCTCTTCTTCTTCTTCGTTTTGCTTCTCCCCTCCTTCTCTCTCTTGTTCCTCTCCTTTCTCTTCTTCTTCCATCTCCTGCTGCTTCCCTGCAGTTGCCGATACGGCCGTGCTCCTTGCTTCCGGCAGCCACTGCAACAGCAGCAGGCACATGCAACAGCACCCCACACAGACCCTCCCCTGCACCAGGGAGTATAGAGCCACAAGTATAATTTCATCTACACATATATATATATATATATATATATATTTTGGCCCCCACCCAGTGACCTACATACACATATGTACACTGCGGTGCACACATAATGTATATACATGTACATATATGACCACATATGCACAGACAAGTACACACATACGTTTACAAACAACTACATAGGAGCAAGCCGCCTACCTACTAGTAGCTGGACGTATCCACGCATAGACAGACAGCTGGACACAGACGAACACACTTACATATATATATGTATACATGTGAATATATATGTGTGCATATATTCATACATATATATATGTAACGCGTTTGGAGCAGCAGAATGACAGGCAAGCGGGAACAGAAGGAAATTTTTGACAGCAAGAAGAGGCCTGCAGCACCGGAGCGACAGAGGAAGTAACAGCAGCCCCTGCGCGACGAAGCTGCCGTGAGGCGCCATCGCACGACCCAGTCGCACTCCCACGCTATCCACGCACAATCCCACATGCATGCATCTACTTACACACACATACACACATACACATATATATATATAGAGAGAGAGAGATAGATAGATAGATAAATAAATAAATACATAGATCCACATATAAATATGTGTATGTGTATATGTATGTCTACAGGTCCAGATGCACGTATGTATAAGTGTATATATATGTATACATATATGTCTACAGACCCAAATGTGCTTATGTATGTGTGTGTATATATATATATGCCTACAGACCCAGATGTACGTATTTATATGTGTGTATATATATATATATATCTACAGACCCAGATGTACGTATGTATATGTATATATATATATATATGTACGTACAGATCCAGGAAAAAGGATGTGTCTATATGTGTATATGTGTATAGACCCAGATGCACGTATATATATACATATGTGTACATGTGTACAGATTCAGATGAGTGTATATATGTATATATATATGTATATATGTGCGTATCGAAATATGAGAGTATGTATATAAATATACGTACAGATCCATATATATGTATGTACTGATGTCTAGATGACTACGCAGGGTGCACGAGTATGTGCAGGATTTGCGTCAGCTACGGAGGATACGTGGGAAAAGAGGATAGTTTCTTCTTTGCAGCCCCCCACCCCGCCAGGATCGACGTAGTCGTAGCAGGAGACACCGAAGAGAAAACTGCTTGGGTTGCAGCCAGGCAGGACGAAGAAGAGGTGCTGCTGCTGCGGCACTTCCTCTGCCCAGTTTTGCTGCTGCAAGCCTGCCGACGCCTTCTGCGCCTCGTCGTCGCTCCCTTCGCTGCTGCTCGTTTGCAGAGAGGGCAAACCCTTCCCCCCCCGTCCAGCAGCAGCATCGGCAGCACCAGTGGAAACGCCACACGCAGGAGCAGCAACACGAAGAGTTGCGGCAGAAACAGTAGCAGCGCCAGCAACACAACGCGCAGCAGAAGCCAGAGCGAGGTCGTGACCAGGCAAAGAAGCGGCGGCCGGAGACGTCGCAGCGGCAGTGTGGGGAGGAGGCGTAGGCAGAGGAGGTGGAGCAGCAGCGGCGGCAGTGCCAGCCACTTGCAGAACTCGTTCTGACCTTCCCCCGCTGTTCCTAAATTTCCCTGACAAGCTTTCTCTGGTGCTCGCAGATAAGCCAAAGCCGCTGCTCTTGCTGCTGCCCATGCATCCTTCGTGAGAGCTGCTGGCAGGGTTCCTACCGCAGACGGGGCTAAAACTGCTGCTGCTGTTGCAGGGGTTGCGCTGGCTGTTGCTGCGCTTCCTGCTGCTGCCGCTGGGGCTGCTCGTGCTGCGACTGCTCCTGTTGCTGCTGCTCGCGTTGCTGCTGCTGCTGCTCGCGCTGCTGCCGCTGCTGTTCCTTCTGCGAACAGAGCACGCACAGGGCTGCTGCGGCAACGCGAAAGCCGCTGCCCATCTACATACGTAAGCCAGCTCTGCAGCAGTGCCAGCCTCGGCGTCTGCTGCTGCTGCGCCACCAGCAGCCGCACCAGCACCATCGCCAACATTAGCATCGCCAGCAGCAGCAGCAGGTGCACCGCCAGCAGCAGCAGAATTCTTTTTCTTCAGCACAGCAGCAGCAGCTGCAGTCGTAGCAGCAGCAGGGACAGGACCGGCTGCAGCCGCAGCGCCATCGGCAGGAGGTTGGGGTGCCGCAGGAAAGGCACACGCATGAGTTGGAGGTGTGTACGCAGCAGCAGCAGGGTAGCAAGCCGCACCCGCAGCTGCAGAAGAATTGATGGCGCCTCCGTCCTGCGTGAAGTAAGACTTGAGGCAGTTGTCGGCGGCAGGCACAATGCTGGTGTTGCTACCGTCACGCTTGCTGCTGCTGGTGCTGTTGTTGCTAGCAGAAGGCGAGGTGGCGGGACTGCCGCTGATATTACTGTTGCTGCTGTTGGTGGTGCTACCGCTGCTACAATCGGTTTTCATACAGCTGCTGCTGTTGTTGCTCTGGTTGCCGGTGGCATTGTTGCCACTCCTGCTGACGGTGTTGCTGCTGCTGCTCCTGTTACTGCTGCTGCTTCCTCTCGGTGGCGAAGGCGGTTTGCGAAGCCAAATGTCGTGCTGCAGAAGGCAGGCCACGCACACGCAGCATAAAAGTGTCAGAGTAGAGGCAGCAGCGGCAGCGGCAAGGAAAGCAGCACCAACAGCAGTGGATGAAGAAGAAGCTGCAGTAGGGGCAGTGGCAGATACACCAGCAGCAGCAGCGCACGAAGAAGGGGAAATTAAGCAGCAACGGCAGCGGCAGAAACGCCAGTAACAGCAGCGGATAAACGAGGAGCAGCAGTGGCAGTTTGGATGACAGCGGCAGGCCACTTCGCAGCAGCGACAGACGCAGCGGCGTCAGCAACAGAAGCGGCCGCCTCGGCAGCAACCTCCACACAGAAGCAGCAGCAGCGGCGTGTTGACAAGCAAGAGCAGCAACATGCCAGCCGAAGAAGCAGCAGCACACGAAATATCGAAGCGCGCCTAAAGAAGGAGAACCATCATGTGAAGGAGCAGCAGGTCAGCAACAGACGAGCAGACGGGCTCTCTTCAGCCACCTCTCCCTCTGTTTCTCCCTGACGTGTTCTCGCGCGGCTTTGCAACGTCTCTGCCTTTTCTTCTGCTTGTCTCCGAGGCCCAGCCGCCCTTCAAAACAGAGAAATATATGAGGAGTGTACATACGCGACAATAGCAGGCAAATACGTATATATGTGAGACGCCAGACAAAGAGATACTACAGAGACAGTTACAAACAAAGTATACAAAGAAGCAACTACACAAAGAAATGATTCATATATATATATATATGCATGTACAAGTACGTATTACTTCCGCACGTATACAAATATACACAGTACGATATATATATATATATATATATGCATCAGAGTACAGGAGGTTGACGTACAGAGAGGCGCCCAGAAGAAAAACGGGAACGTGGAGAGTCGCAGAGAGAGAAGGAGACGGAGAGGGAGATGTGAAGGAGAACCGAAGAGAAATACAAATGAGGCCTGCACACCCACCTCGTAATAAGGAGAAAGTTTCAGCACTTCGCTGTCGAAGGAGAAGCGGCGTGCGAGGTCAGCAGCAGAAAGAATCTGCGGCATGACGCCGTCACGAGGTCCTGCTGCTGCTGCTTCAGGTACTCCTGCAGGTGCTGCTGCTGCTTCACGCGCTGCTGCTGGCGCGGCTCCGGGAGGCTGTGCGATGCAGAGCAACGTCTCCGGCTGCTGCTCTGGGTGGCGCTGAACTACGACGAGCACGCTGTGGCGTCGCAGCCGGGGAGCGCAGCAAACGCAGACGCACGACAACAACGCAATCGCCTATCAAATCGCGGAACGTCCCTCGCGAAGGCAGCAGGGCCAACGGGGCAGGCAGCGTGTGCAGCACGCCCGCAGCGCACGCAGCCCCAGGAACAACAGCAGCAGCAGGAGAAACAGCAGCAGCAGGAGAGACACCAGCAGGAGCAGGAGAAAGAGCTGCAGCAGGAGTGGGAGAAACAGCAGCTGCAGGAAATGCGGGCGCAGATGACGAAGCGGCAGCAGCAGCAGCACGAGCAGCAGAGGCAGGAGAGGACGCAGCACCAGGAACTGCGGATGCAGGAGAAGCAGGCACAGCAGCAGGAGCTGCCGCAACAGAAGCAGGACGGCACCGGCAACAGCAGGAACCGCAGCAACAGGAGCAGACGACTCCTCCTGGGCTGCAGCTAAGACGCGTGGAAGCGAAGAGTAAGCCATACGAAACATGAGAGGAGCAGCAGATCATCGCCTCTCTCTCCCGCCTGTGGCGTCTCTGTGTGCCGCATGTTCCTCTGATCCACACATACATCTCTATACGTGCACGTCTATACATATACGTCTATATACACGTACGTGTATTTTTACGTAACGTATGTATGGATGAATATATATATATATGTATGTGGATGTACGTGTGAGTGGACTAATAGGTATACATTTACACACATGCATGCACAGAGGTGTAGATAGGTATTTGTGTGTATGTATGTACTTACGTGTGTATAGATGATCCTCCTCCATATACATAGAAACACGTACGTCTGAGGAGGTCGTCTATATACAAGTGTTCACATGTGCACCTGAAATTCTTCAGTCTCCTTTCCCAGCGGGAGAGAGACGGAGAATCGCGGGCGGGGTACGTGTCTACCCACGTAATTGACAGCGGCATCAGACAAGTGCTTGCACATGCACCAACCAACACCTCCTGTACACAAACATTTCTATGTTATTTACGGAGAACAAAATTCTTGACCCATACCTGCGCCACTTTATTCGTACGAGAACACCGGTATATTCACACAAAAACTCACGTAGATTTCACCTCCACACGAAAAGGGTTCCACACGCGTATGCAGACCGACGGACAACTTGCAGAAAAAGAAGTGGAGAAAAACTCGCTGATGGCGCCCTGGGTGGCCAGGAGACGGAGCCCTACCAAAGAATTGATGACGCGGGATCAGGCAACGCGTAGCACGACGGCAACAGCACCTGCTGCTGCTGCACGAGACGACCTGCGGCTCGTAGACGTGTGCGGTGCGCAGAGGCAGCAGCGTCTGTTGCGCTGTGAGCCTCTCCTGCCGCTGCTGCTGCTGCAGCAGCCAAATCCCGTTCAAAACGATACGGGTGGCGAGAAGGAAAGACAGCTAGTGCTCCTTCCTGCGCTGCCATTTTCTTGTGGCCAGCTTCTCCTCTACTTTTGCCGCTGTTGCTGCTGCTGCAGGTGCTCTGCATCTGAGTCTTCCTGTTGCTGCCGGCCTCGCCAGTCGCAGGGTCCAGTGCCCTTCCTCCATCGTTGCTGCTGCTGCTGAGAAAGCTGCTGCTATTCTGCTGGCCACTGCTGCTGCTCTGCTGACCGCTGCGGCTGCTGCTGGGGAAGCCGCTGCTGCTGCTGCTTTCTGCAGACTTAGACGTGGGTGTGCCCTCTACCGCTGCAGTGTTGGCGGCGGTGTGCGCGACAGAAGCAAGTGTCGCTTGCTCTTCCCTGTTTGTGCTGCTCGGCCGGCTTCGCGCAGTAGCGTTACAACAGCTTGCTTCTTCTCCTGCTTCGACATTTGCTGCTGCTGCTGCTGCTTCGGTGTTTGCTGCTTCGGTGTTTGCTGCTGCTGCTGCTGGGTCGACGGTTGCTGCTGTTCCAGTTTCGACAGCTGCTGCTTCGGTAGCGTTTGCTGCCCGCTGCCTGCTTGCACAGACTGCAGCAGAGGCGCGACCTTTCCCGCTTTCTTCCGTGTCACGTCTTCCTCTTCTCCACGTGCTGCTGCGGCCGTTGTAGCTGCTGCTACTTCTCTTCCTGGGACTTCTTCCTCTCCTGTTCCTCCTGCCGCTGGTGCTGCGCCGACGGCTGCCGACGTCCTCTAAGCTCAGACTTCTGCTGCCATCTTGCCACCCCCTGCTGCGGCTTCTTCTCGTAGCCTTGCTGCCGCTGCTGCTCCTTGCTCTTCTTTGTCTTGTTGCTCTTCCCTCGCTGCCGCTGCTTCGCGTCGGATGAATGCCGCCAGGACTGCTGACTCTCGCGTTTCTCTTGCCGCTGCTGCTCCCATCATCACAAGTATTGCGGCTGCTGCCGCGGCTGCCACCAGCCGCTGATCCACTGTCTCTGCGGCTGCTGCTGCTGCTGTGACTCCTGGCGCCGCCGCTCTGGGAGCTTTTGCTAGGAGAGCCGGCCTTCGGCTCTTCACTAGGCAAAGAGGGGGAGAGAGCGGAAGCAGATGGCGGCGACGGACACGCGGCAGCAGCAGTGTGGTGAAAACTTAGACGTAAAGTGAGTTCTTCTGCAGAAAGCAGTTCACCGTCATTTGATGAGTCGCTGTCTCCGTCTCCTCCGATTGCGAACAGGTCTGTCCTCCACACAGAGAAAGACACGGGCAGACAGAAGGACAACCGAGACAGAAAGAAAAAATTCTCCACCACGCAGGATTCTCTGAGAACAACGGAGGCCCGTGTCTCGAGGCCCGCACTTTTTATCGAAGAAGGGCAACACACATCACGAGAGCCACAGCAGCCGCTTCTTCGCTTCAAAATGGGTGAGACACAAACTTCTTGCCAGAGATACACACAACAGATGCCACATCCTTGTACACTGCGGAACAGCGCAGCAAACTCCTCCCACCACACACCAGTCGTACAAACATCTCTGTGAGGCACTTGCACAAGAGAAGAAAGTGAGAAAAGCAAGGCGGAATGCAGGAACGAGACCAGCTGCCTTCTCTCCAGTGCACGCGTCAGCGGAGGCACTCACGAAAGACTATGAGGTCTTTCAGAAGCAGCCACAGCAGCAGTTCACCACAGACTTGTGTTGGCGCGGCGCCTGCGTCCACCTCTGTGCGAGAGACGAAGAAAAAGAGCGACTGGGGGGGAACACAGGCAGACAAACAGCAGAAAAGGAAGAAAGAGAGGAAGGACAGGACAGTGGAGAAAGACGCGTGGGGAAAGGGAAGGGGAGACGAGTAAGATGAAGAGGGCAAAGAAAAAGAACAGCAAGGGCCTTCTCTTTCACTGCCACACGCGGGTGACAGCACGTTGTCGAGCCGAAGAAGAAGAAAGGAGATAACGAAAAGAGAAGAAAACCAAAAACACCGTCCTCGGCGTTCTGCAGGGGCGTGGCCGCCGCACAGAGAAACTGCCGATCGAAAGAAGGTAGACGTGCGCCGGACTTCCCACCCCAGCGGTCCTGAGCGAGAGGGGAAGACACATCATAGAGAGACACTTCAAGAAGACGAACAGTCGAAACATAAGAAGAACAGATGAAGAAGAAGTACAGATGAAGAAGAAGAAGAAGTGCTGAAAACATGGATTACCCCGGGCGCGTCAGTATGTGCGCATGCAGACAGAGAAAGGCGTCTCGACACAGGAGCACAGGAGGGAATTCCCGCAGCAGTCGGCGGTGAGCCAACTGCGGGTGGAACGAAGGACGCGCACAGGGAAGTATCGACGACTCGTAAGAAAAAGAGAAATCCCGCCATACAATAGAAGTGCAGCTGTGGGTGTGGAAGACGAGAAGACGCGGAAAAGAAGAACTCATCCTGCATGCTGTCCCATTCATGGAAAAGCAACTGCCATCCTTCTTCTCTGAACGCTGCTGCTGTTGTTGCTAAGGCTGCTAAGCGTGTGCTGCCCACCGTGACCCTAACGGCTGCTACGTCTGCCTGCCTCAACGCTGCTCCTCCTCCTGCGACTGCCTGCCCCAGCCCCCGCTGCCGCTACTAACAGGCTGCTGCTGGACAGGCTGCCCTGCTGCTGTTGCTGCCTTGGCTGTTCGTGATGCCGCCGCTGCTGGTGCTGCTGCTTTTGCTGCTGCTGCTGCTTTTGCTGCTGCTGCTGCTGCTTTTGCTGCTGCTGCTGCTGCTTTTGCTGCTGCTGCTGCTTTTGCTGCTGCTGCTGATCCTGTCTTTTGCCGCTGCTGCTGCCTTCTGCTGCTGCTGCTTTTTCTGTTGCCGTCGCTCACCTCTCCGTTTGTGGAGCGCGGTTTCTCCTTCTAAGCACTCAGGCCAGTAAAAGCCGCCTTCTAGGAGCTCTGGTGCAGCAATGCGGCTGCTGACCCGCAACGTTTCTTGCAGCCACTGCTCTCCCTGCTGCTCCTGCTGCTCGGCAGGAAGGCGCTGCCGCTGCAGTCGTACAGTCTGTTGCTGCTGCTCGCGCACGGCGGCGGTGTCTGCCTCGCTCGCAGCTGAAGAGCGTCCGCGAGTTTCTCCGCAAGACCCGCCGCCTCGCCACCTGCAGGAGCAGCAGCAGCAACCCAGCGTCCACCCCGCGTACAAACAACAGCAGCAGCCGAACGGACAGCAGCGGCATGAGCAGCGGGTGGGACAGTCCGGCCAGCAGGATCAGGAGGCACAGCAGCAAAGCCAGCGAGGCACATTCTTCGCGTAGACGCAGGACGTCACCGGCTGGGTGATGCGCCACAACAAAAGAGAAGAGAGTGTGTTTTACACCAAGAAGCACCGGTGCATGCACCAAGGACAACGTCCTCTGCGCAGTACCGCAGCACGTCTTCACCAAAGCGGATACTGCCCTAGAAAGTTCCAAGGTTTATGGGACGAAAAGCAGTCTCCCCAGCTATCTGTCCTTACACATATATATATATATGTAAATATACGTATCTATCTATGCGTACATAATATATTTCCGCGGGTGGTGTGTATACATATATGTGCATACAGATACATATATATATACATACATATCTATGCGGACGTATCTGACTGTGTGTACGTATATCTGTCTACACGTGCATATCTATCCACACATGTGTACGTATGTATATATATATATATGCGCATGCCACTGCAGGGTGTGCGAATCCACACGCGTACACGAACACATACGCTAAGGTAGATTCGCGTTCACCCCTACACATATACACATGAAGAGATATGTATGTATATATATATGTGTATTGTTTTCACACAGACGTTCATACACAGGGTTGCAGAGCTCCACATGTAGACGAGAACTTCTATACATATACAACTCTAAACAAACGTGAGCACATGCACATAGGTAGGTGTAGGCATTCCCTTGTCTACCACCACCACGTGGCTAGCTCTCCGCTTCCCGCTAGCTAGCTACACGGCTACGAAGCTAGTCGCGTGGACACACGTCCCCGTGTATCAACACCACGACGGTAGCTGTGCCGTGCCCGCGGGTGGTCGTCTGCGGAGCTGCAGCAGCTCGTTTTAATCGCCGCAACCGGGAGCAACGAACTCTCCCCCCCCCCGTCTACACAGCCCAGTGCGCGTGTCTCACTCTATATATATTTTCTCCCTCTTTTTTTCTCTCTCTGTATCTCTCTTTCATATGCAGACGTGTGTGTCCGCTTCGTCCGACTTACATACATACACTGGTGCGTGTTCACACATACGAGCCGCGCGGACTTAGGTGTGTACCTATCATAGAGATATACACACGCAGGTGTGTACTGGAAGCCGGCAGCTCTTGCAGATCTTAGCAAACGCGTCGGTGCCTCCCAGTAGGGGTCCTCCCCCCCACACACCACCTGGTCTTCTCACATACATATGCACGTATGTGGGTTTAGACCCGCTGCTGCCCAGGCGGGAATATACGGCCGTGTGAGAATTAGCCGAGCGCGAGCACATGTGTCGACCACACATGCAGTGTGTGCGGAAGCTCAAGAAAATGTACCTGGAGGCTCCGAGGGGCGAAGACACCGAGGTCGCTCTCGACCACCCGAACGTGGGCCGCCCGCCCGAGAAAGTGCCCTTTCCCTTCCAGAAGGCTGCTGCCCCCCACCCGAATTTCCCTTCCGTCGTCGTTGCTGCTGTTCCTCCTCCTCCTGCCGCGCCACTGCTGCCTGCTTCTAGCCCTCCTCTTCCTGCTGCTGCTCCGGCTGCTGCTGCTGCGTCCGCTGTCGATGCTCCCGGTGCTGCTGCTCCTGCTGCTGCTGCTGCCGCTCCTGCTGCTGCTGCCTCCCGGCCGTTCACGAGAGACGCGGCAGCTGCTGGATGCAAGCAGCAGCCTGCGGCTTCTGCTGCCGAACGTCCGACTGCTGCTCCTGCTGCTGCTGCAGGTGCTCCTGCTGTTGCGCCTGTTGCCGCTCCGCTAGAGGCGGAGTCCAACGGCACTGCAGCGGCGGCTTCTTCTGCGCCGCCGTCGCGTTTGCCTGTCCTGGACGAGAACGCCTCTCCCGACTGCCAGCGGAACGAAGTCCTCATTTCTCTCTTTCTGCCCACCCGTCTCGATTTTCTTCTCCTCTTACGTGCGTCTCTCTATTTGTGTGGCCTCCGCTCTGCTGCTCCTCCCCTCTCTTCTTCCCGCGCGCTCCTCGCACTCGCTCGTCTGCTCACTTCGTCTCTCCTTCGCTCTGCCCCTCTCTCGTCTTCCCACTCGGCTCCTTCCTCACACTTTCTTTCCCCTACTGTTTCTCTTCCTCTCCCAACTCGCCTTCTCTTTCTCTGTTTGACTGTATATACAACTCTTGATTTTCTTCTGTCTCTCGGTCACTAGCGCGCTCACCTCCTCGTATACTCTTCTACCGTTTTACACCCTTCTCCACTCCACTTGTTCCCCTTCTTCTCTCTCTCTTTTTCTCTTCCTTCCAAATACCTCCTCTCCCGCTTCCTCTTCCGTCTTCTCTCTCGTCTTCTTTCTCTTTGCTCTGTAGCTACGCCCTGCGCTGTCCGCCGTCTTGCATCTTCCCCTCTCTTTCTTCGTCTTCCTGTCCTCCCGGCACTCTGCCTTTCCGCTCTCTTCTCTCACGAGAGAGAGAGAGAGAAAGAGGGACAGCAATAAACAGACACACCTAGTCGAAATTACTTGCTGCTTCTCTTCTCTAGCTGCGTCCACAAAGACACGAAGGTACGCACTTGTACGGGACGTGTGCCACCACACGCAGAACATAGAAGAAAGACGAGTCTACATACATATCCCTATAGACCTATATGTGGGCCGCCATTTTCGTAGGCCTATCTTCATAGAGCTGGCTGCACGCAACCACATACATACACGTAGATGCGCGCTTGAGGCAAGTGGACGTGTGCCAGTATCCATATATACTATTTTGGTTTAGTTTCAAGCGGGTGTCTGCCAGTACATAGATGTACAACGACACACACGTACCTGTACGCGTATCTGCGTCTTTCGAGATACACGGAGGAGGTTTACGGGTATTTAAATACGGTGGCACATACGTACATATACGTATGCCTGCATGTATGCAAATATATACACGTGTAGACCAGCATGGGTCAGGTAGATGAGTCGACCAGTATACGGGCGACATGCCACTAAAAGTCGTCTCTCCACCTGCGCTACATTGCGTGCGTTGGAACAAACGTGTACATGACGACGTCTACATTTAGGTAATGGTACACAGACCGGCCGAAATTATGCTCATCCATGTCTGTGTCAAAAGCGTGAAATGTCACTGGAGAACGAGAACGGGTGCCACGAATAGATAGGGAGAATGTGGTCCCCTAGATACGCGCAGTTGATGGCGTATGAGTACTGAGATTCTCGTGGTTCTCTTCAGAAGGCACACAGATCTAGTGTGCGCACCGCTGTTTCTGGCGTTCCTTCCGCCGGTACGGGAAGGCGAAGGAGACTCTGCCTTGAACTGATAAGAGGATAACAAAAGGAAGACGTGGAGACAAAGAACCACACGGAACGGGGAACAAGGTGGTGGCGGGAAGGGAAAAGCAATTGACAACGCTGGCGGGAGATTCTGGAGTCAAACGGCACGGTTAGCCGGCGGGTCAAAGCCGTCTCGTAACATTAACAGCTCCGAGTATCCCCACGCTCGCTCCCTGGAGAGTTTTACAACGTCCAGGTAAATTCGAAAAGGCGACACCCGCACCTTCTGGGGAAAAAAAGTGAGAAAACGCGTGAACAGAACGTACACGTTACCCGAGAAGTGACACCAAGGTACCGGTCGTTCCGTGGTGCATGCAAAGGAGAACGGGCGCACAAACAACGGGTGTGACTGCGGACGGAGAGGCGCAAGAATGGATGTAAAAAAAGCTCAAAATTTAAGTTAACGGTCAAGGCGAGTAATGTATAACAAGCTGCACGCAGGTAAGGGCAGCAAATGATACTGGGAGAATAAGCGGGTCAAAAGGTGTATGCCAGCACGTGCAGAGATGATACACTTTTGGGCGGGAAATGGAGGAAAAAGAAGGCAGAAGCGGTAAGTTTGATAAACGCGCCGTGCGAAGGAAGCTTCCCGGTCACCAGAAAATCAGCAAGTTTGTCTTGAGAATATTCGCAAGTCCAATACAAGGGCGCTTTCAGTCGTCGCGGCCAACTAGCCGAAAGCAGCGCCGAACAAACCCTATTTACACGAGTAGACAACCGCACACCTGTTGAATCCGCACGGATGCGTATTACCTACAAAACACTATATGAATTTCCACCATCTTCCAAGTACGCTGCACAACCATAGATGTATCTGTCCCCACGTATACTCTCGGACAGGTCATAACTGAACTTCATCCAGTAAACGTGTGCCCGCGTCCGACAGACACAAAGTGTGCGGACGTAAACGCCTGCAACTAAACAGAACGGGCGCACTCGTACAATGTAGGTGTCTTAGCTAGATAGGCAAGTACGTACGTCTTATCGCGTGATGTCTGTGTATCTATTAGGCACGTGCGTCTTATCGCGTGGTGTTTGTGCATCTATTAGGCATAGATCTATACACACGCAGTAACAGTCACAGTTGTGTGCACCTGCATAAAACAGTGTTCTGCCACACCCGGCTCTGCACTCTCTTTTTCACCGACACGTGATGCCTGAAACATGACGTGTGAGGCCGCGCAGAACCGTGCCTCTTGTATATATTGTACAGACTTCGCAGTGTTACTGCTGCATTCAACTGCACGTAAGTGGCGTCGCGCACGAGTTTGAAACGGCCGAACACTGAGCAGATTCTCGTGTCCGCGTCCTCTTGCGTACCTCTAATACAAACTACTTCGAAGCGCGAATATTCTCAAGAATAACTTTCTGATTAGAGGTCCGCTTGCGCACCTCTAATACAAACTACAAAACGAATACTCGGCCGCGCTCGACGCAAACACCGTGTGCGCCTGCTGTGGTGTTCACACATATGCAGCGTATATATATACATACATATATATATATATATATACACCCGTGTGTAAAACGCGTTCACAGGTACGGCTCTCCAAACAAGTGTCTCGTGCACGAGATGGATATATATATATATATATATATACACACACATGTGAGCTACCTTCTGGCTGTGGAATGACACCTGGGTGTGGTACGGCTCTCCAAACAAGTGGCTCGTGCACAATACATATATGTATATATATATATACATATACGCATACATATGAACTACCTGGTTGTGGAATGACACCTGTATATTTAAGAATGAGTGTCGCCACAAATTCAGTTTCAAACAGGTGCATTTCCACCGTTATAAACTGTCGGCGTCACGTGCTTACGGTCTACGTTGCCGATTCTGCTATACAACCCTACAAAGACGCTGTGCCTGGATAAAGGTAAGCGATCGGATACAAAACGCTGCTACGGTCACTGAAACTGCCGGAAAGAGTGAATGTCACCTCAAAGAAGAAAGGTGCTGTGGCGCACACCTTCATCTTTTTACTCGTGCCTAGCACTGCAGTCGCGACGATGGCGCGTCCCTTTGTTGATTCTGGTTATTCAGGGTCTCGTCGTTTCGCGAATATAAGGGTGACAATGCACTTGTCTATACCTGTGCCGATGGATCGTGTGCGGAGACGGCATCGCGTATACTTACGCGTATGATACTGCACTTTTGGTAAGCTGAAGTGAGAGTTACACAGGCGGGATAAACAGATACATCCCTCATCCCATCTCTGTACAAGTACATGTATTCGCATGCGGACACCGTGCACACGCGTGCACGCTGGTTTATAGAGAGGGACGGCAGACACATCTCGCACTGCGGAGGGCCCGTAATACGCGGCTGTACGCTTGTGACTCTCCTCTTCGTTGACCAAGTTTGTGGAGATGACGGAGGCGGACAGTACGTACGCTTCCTTCCCTGTGTGAAGGATAGCGGATCTGAGGATTCCTGGACCGTCTACGTCGAGATGGCTACAACGTCTCTTTCACGCGGCTACCATACACTTTCTACTTCGCTGCTGCGTGATGGTGGCCAGTTCAACGCATCTACCTCAGCACGTGGGGGGTCAGCGGAAACACGTCTGTCTTTACACACGTAAATGCAGAGCGCCGTGCTGAAGAACGCCCTTTTGATCTCACCCGAGGCCGCACCGGCCATCGTCACCTAAATATGTGTTTCCGGTAACGTGTACATGTTATGTGTATGCAACTGGTATGCCACACATGGGGAGACGTACCAAGAATTACACCGTTCATTCGCTGGTAAAAGTACCTTCTTCCAAGCACCTCCACGGCATATTTCCCGAAGTCCCCTGCACGCAAGTACTGAAGTGAGTTTCGTAGCGTATTATGAAGCAGGAAATGTGTGCACGCCTGTGCATACATACACCACACGCAATCAAGTTCAGAACCGCGTGCGCGTAGGCACCAGTCAAATATGGAGAACTAGTTATTTGTGCACCACGCCTTAGCCGTTGATCTCTTGCCTTCGTCATGTGTTGGTACTCATTCGTACGCGGCATCAGAAAATGCGGCATTTTTTTAACACCCTCCTCCATCTGACAACTGTTCAGACTTCGTACGTTCGAACCGACAGCGCTGCAGCGTCAAGCATTCGTTTAACCCGACTCCTGCTTGTCCGAAAAGATCAACCAACCGTCGTGAAACACTACGTTGAGCTACAGTGCTTCTTCTCCATGGGAATCATGCTCGATCCTTGAATCTGGCTACTGGAGACACACTCGGGGCTTCTTCTGGGCCCGAAGACCGCAAAGCCTAACCGTCGAGTACATACCCTCTTCTGCGTACGACACCCTGAAAACATCCTTGTATACCTCGTAAGACGGTGCCTGTCAGGCGTGTCTCTTAGCTACGTGACTTACACGTTTCCGTGTTTCCCTTTGCAGAACTTTACCCGCAGAATGAGGAAACCTTCAGCCTGTTCGAATTCTCGATGTCTGCTAGAATGCGAATTGCACCGTTTCAATGCTACGTATCGAGTTTGCATGTGCACAATTGAGGTTAGGATGACTTGCGGAAACCACAGGGCAGGTTCCACGTAACAGCCCCCAAAGCAGAATTTTCATAACGACGTGGACGAGCGCAACGCTTTGTAGTTATGCTGCAAGCAGAAAGGGGAAGCACACAGCTAGTGCGGTCACACCGGATACGTACTAATGGCGGACAAATCATACTTGAAAAACTGCGATATGCTTTTCAACATCCGCGCCTCTGCCTCTGTATCTACTAAGGTGCTGGTGGGGAGGACTATGCACAGAAGCTCAGCATAAGCGTCCGTATATGTGAGTGTGCACACGTTGTTGTATATACAGTAATTCTTTCTGCGTGGAGATGTGTTCCAATACGACAGCTCATTGTAGACGCAGCTGTGTATACCGACATATATTGCAGATGAGCAGTGTACGGTGCGGGCAACTGTACATAAGAAAGCGATCAAATTTGTGTGTCAGTATCACCCGTGAGACAACCACTGTGCACACACGTGGCTACGTTATGCAACAGTGGATGCTAAATGAGTCGACGGGACAAACGTACGCTATGAACTGCACACATGTGAAAGAAGAGATCCTGCATCCGTATATTACTTGACCATTGTATCCCGTGAGTATCACGAGTCACAAGACGCTGGGAACCACACGCGAAGAGGCGCGTGTGTCCAGCTGGATGCACAGGTGTACGTTTATCTGGGCAGATGTGTGGAGCAGTAAGGTTGTTCACAATAGCAACGTCGATATGCGAAGGGAATCCACCATGGTATACATTTCGCACTGCACAGAAGCGACAGCAAACTACTTCCGAACTTGCACGTCAGTCCCGACCGAGGAATACTGCTCAGACACTGTATCTGTAGGGACTCTCCGGATTCCTGCAAACGGCGCGCCACGCACGCGCGCAGTACCAGCACAGCAGAAAAATATGAAAACATCTCTGCAGCGGTAGCTGTATACGTGAGCTGCTGTGCAGAGTCGTCGAACCTCTGCACAGAGGAGACCCAAAAATATACGGAGCGCACGACCTCACAGAGACTGATGAATATACACCTTGTACAACTACGTGAAAGGTCCCCCTCCCACTAGGGGCAGCACCTGGCTCGAGGCAGCGTCACCACTTTATTGTTGAGACCAATATGGCGAAATCTATGCTGTTGCAGCTTTTTGCTGTGGCGGTTCCGCTGGCACTTCGTTGGTTAACTCCCTAAAGATGCCGTATGAATCTGGCTGGGCACAGCGATGATAGAATTCCGCTGATAAACGCAGACACTCCCAGAAAAAACCACTCGCACAAGCTCCTTCATTTGAGACTACAACGTTTCGACGTTGCCGTCTTCAGCGTCGAGCGCTGTGTAGACACACGACTGTGTGCTTGCACCTGCGGATGGGCTTGAGTATAATTTGGCACGCTAGGGACAGCGAGGACGTAGAAATCCTCGGCGGATGCAGAGAGACACATTACGGTTTTGCTTGTGATCACGGTTCAGCTACCGAAGTTAGCGTACACGGTGCCGCGGACAAATATGCAGTGTTGCCACTCTCCTGTGAACCTGCACAGCACCGCGTTCTTCTTTGACGCTGTTCCTCTGCCGCCTTAGTGTAGTGTGAATGTTTCCGCAATGCCAGCAGGAAGGTAGCACACAGATTACGCGAGGAGCTGGCGCTCCACGCTCCCGCTATGAGCGAGGAGATACCGTTGTCGCACTTCCGCGGTAGAAGAAGCGCTTTTTTAGTTTGATCAGCTGCCCGGAACTTCACTGGTTACCGTGTACGTGCGGTTGAATAACTTTGTTTTCGCGCTTTCTCGTAGGTGATGTTGAGCCTCGGTTAAACGTCGTCCACCGTGCAAAGGTTCGCGCGTCACCCTTAACATCTAATGTGTACAGAAAAACACGTAACTAATGCTTAAAAACACAACGATTCCCGCGACGTCTCGAAAGTTATCCGTCTGAAAAGTCCACCACAAAGGGCGGAGCTCGCCGGAGGCAGCGTCGCCCATGTGCCTGCCATATAATAATGGCAAGGCTCCCGAGCTTTGTCTTCACCAGCCCCTAGCCTACGCGAAAGAAAGGTGCTCTTCCAACGAAGTACGTCGTCGTCTCGTGTATTGCAATTTTTTTGCTACATTTGCGTCCTTCGTTCTTGACACTTGCGGTTATTAAAAGTGCGTATCCGCCGATGTACATTGATGAACCGTGCAAACAGCTGCGTGGACGCAAAAACCGTTGATGGAAATATACGTGTAAGTTACGTATATTTTTCGCGCATTTATACACAAATCTCTATTTCTGGCACATATAAATATATATCCGCTCCCCACACGTACAAATATATGCATACGCGGGTGCAGTGCAGTCCGGTACGGAACCACACCGCAAAAGACTTCGTGCGGAAGGCGGTGACTAGTATATACAGTGTCACCCCGTTAAATGCAAGCTTTCCATAAGGGAGACAACTCAGACACTACGCTTCCAAATATGTGGGGTCTCCAGAGAGCACATTTATAAGAGGTCGGTGCGTAGAAGTATCCTCGGACAGCAGCCACAGCATCCTAGAAGAGAGATGACACCAAGGGTATTTTCCAGTGTATCTGCCTTCTTTCGCCATCTACTTCTGCCACGCCCGAAACATTGTCGCTCCCTTATGATGGGTGAAAATCCGTCCAAACGCTTCTCTTCTTCGATGTAAGAACACAGTTGTGTGTTAAAGTGAGTACTCCTCCATCTTGAGCGCGTGAGGGGACTCTGGGGACAATTTTCTTCGTTCAGAGGTACAATCTTTGAGGTTCCTTCCGCTCACCGGGGAGAGTACACATACCACATAAAAAGGTGCACACTTTTCCTATGCTTGATCAAGTGAGTGTCACTTTATCACCGTCTTGAGTATATGGTCTTGCACCCTGGTGGTATCGTACACGGGTACGATAGTGCCACGGTCTCTCTCTCCCTCCATCTCCCTATATATATATATGTATATACGTATATGGATATGTATATGTATGCGTATGAGCAAGTACATAGTGCTCCTCTGTCTTTTTCAGCACCTTGTAGCAACGGGGGACTTACATAGTATCCGTAACTTTGAGAAAAAAAATCCTCCGTGTATATGCACGAATTCAATAAGAATCCTTGCTGAACAGAGGAGGCCAAACCGCTCGTGTGTTCCAGAGTGCTCGAATCTCTTCCGTATGCAAAGCGCCGCGATCTTAACGTATCCGTCACATTTACTAGAGCAGTCGCTTGCACGGACAAGGCTACTTCTCGGACACCCAAAGTCACATCTTCAATTGCTGCTTTGCTGCCCGGCGATCGAATTAAGAGTGTCCACACCTCTGCCAACGTGTGCGCAGTGCTGGCACCGCACGTAGGTGGATAAGAAGTGGCAAACTGGAGCGGCTATCTCGTTTCCCCTTGCTTCACGCATTCATGTAAAAGAAGGTATGGGTGGTTGGTTGAGTTCGCGGTCCTGTATCAGAGACCTGTACAGATCGCTCACCTTTACGTGTAGTCCGGTCGAAACCGAGCGCCCTCTGCGCAAACTCACATCTACACACACGTACACGTATGCGTTCATCGCCGCGTCCATGGTCAAGCACCTGGGTAGAACGCAGTCATTAGACCTGTAAGACACTGTTAAGTGACCGTGAATGCCCGCAGCTCCTGTGCGCCTAATTAACGAAGTCCGTAACCTGTAAGTGCAAACGTAAAACTGTACATCCTTGCACATAAATTGAACATATACGCAGAAGTATCCGCCGGAAAAGAAGAGAGACATCAGCCTACAGGTTTTAACTCACACACGAACCGGTGCGCGTCCGTGGACGCACGCGGTCGCACAGTGGCCTTTAGTGGGTCATGGTACGCCACTGGACACGCATTTACGCCCACAAACGTGTACCTATCCAGACACGTACACTTCCGGATAAAGTACAGCAGTCATACATTTGTAGGAAGGGCTTAGACGGGCAAAGAATCTGATGGTGGGGCGGCAGGCAGCCGTAACTCACCACGTGCTCCGTTTAGGTGTAGATTTCTGCCGCCGTAAGACGTGTAGGCAGGGCACTCCCAAAGCAATTCTTCGCAGGCGGGGGACTCTCCTATTTAAAGCTGTGTCGCGCACGGTTGCCGCGCAGCAGCCGCGGCTGCAACATCGGCAGCAACAGAAGCAGCGAGGAATGTTTGTACCAGAGCAGCAGCTGTAGAACTTGTTCCCACGGCAGCAACTGCGCATCCTGCTAGGAAGAGCAGCAACAAAGAGCCACTAGATTATACAAACCGTGAAGTTTACCGGGAGAACTGGCTGCAGAGCTAGTACACCAACGACCACGCGCCATCTGAAGGGCGGCCAGCGCGGGGCGTGGGCTGAGACGGATACAGCAACAAGTGAAACGTTCAGCAGGTTGGGAAGTAAGCCGCCGGGCACGAGCAGGAACCAAGCAATAATAGTACCGTAGGGCCTGCAGCGCAAACGACAACTGCGGAAGGAGTCTTCTTCTCAGTCGTATACACCACACTGGAACCGCTGGCCTGCCCGTGTGTGTCTCTTCCACTGTCGGTAGGCGGCGCAAAGTCGTACAGATCACGAGGCCTAATCTGGTGGTGCTGCCCATGCTGCTGTTGGTTCCCTTGCTGCTTTCGGCTACTGCTATTCCTGCTCTTGGCGGGGATGGATTTGTCGTCGCTGCAGTGAGCTGCTGGGAATCTGCCCGCTGCTGCAGTGTTCCTGCTGCGTGTTTTCATCGCTGGTGAGTTGTGGCGACTGGGGTGAGGACGTTGCCGCTGCTGCTGCTGTCCGCGGCTGCTACTACTGCAGCAGAGCAGCTGCAGTAGCTGCGGGGCCGCGGCTGCTCCTCCTGCGTTAGGGCTGGTGATACGTACGAGTACCGTTGTTGGAGCACCAGGCGCAGCGTCGGGAATGGCGATGTGTACAGACGGTCGTGCTTTGGGCCGCCGCAGTGTTGCTTTCTGAGCGCCTTTTTTCTGCCCACTTCCTCGTTGAAGGGGAGACGCTAGGGGTCTTTCACCTCTCTCCCTTCGCACCGCTGTGCTGCACGAAGCTCTGTACGCACAGGGTTGGTATCGCTGCGGGGCGCGTGTACATCGAGCAGCCGATGCGCTTCATGAAAGCGGCTGCCTGCACTGCGCTTTTGTGAAAATCGACAGTGTGAGGGCTTCATTTTCCCTCCCGAAGAACATTTGATTCACTTATTTCGCATTAAGAAGTGGAAACTAACCTCAGCATCTTCTACACGAAACGCTGTCGTGCGTCCGCTGCCGGTTATCGCCCTGCTATTTCTGTCCCTGTAACCTTCTGTGCACCCGCGACGGGCTTCGCATGTGTGTCTCGACGTCGGACTTCCACCACCTCTTCCTTTCCCCCAACAGCGCCGCCATATAGATCGGCGAATCGTCTTCCGACGTTCCTCTGATTCGTCCCCTATTTTCTGCATCACGTGCCGAACCTGTTACAGACGGCACAACACCAGTCATCCCGGTGTCTGTACACCGCATCGGTCGAGTCGTGCAACTTGATTCGCTGGCGAAGTCGGAGGTACGCGCCAATACCGAGGAGATAGCCACGTTCACAAGAACCAAAAAACAAGTTTCTAGTAAGTATCGTTTGCAGCTTTAGCAAGGTACTGTCGCAGAAAGATGTCTTCCCCGTTGTTTGTGGGAGCGTGGAACGCAGCTCCTTGTTGCGGGAGGGGATCGCAGGCTCGCCAGGGCGGCGCCGGGGTGTGTCTTTAGTCAGAAGAGGCAGACGGCACCTGACACAGCGAAGAGGAGGAAAGAAGGGAGAGGAAGCCAGCAGAATACAGCCTTCTCCGTCCCACTGCGCTGGAAAATTACACTGAAGAAGAAGGAGTTCCGCGAACGCACGAGGTTCCTTCCAGCGCGATGGCGCATGTGTACCAATCGCCTTTCTTTGTGGAGGGAGATACAAACGAGTCCGAGAAGCTACGAACAGCACACGTTCTCGATATCGCATTGCAACAGCTAGAGACGAAAAGGGAGGACACGTATTTGAATGTGTGGCTCTTTGCATCCAGACGCGCGTACGACACACTCTGGCCGAGTGTGATACGCATACGTCCATACCCCGGTATGAACGCACGCACCTATCCACCGTTATGCACACAGGGTCTGTCTCCCTCTACAACGACCAGGTTAACTGGGACACGCAAACCACATTTATCTCCTACGTGTCTTCGCAGCGTGTGTCCCTCTCTTCAGAGAAGACACACAGGTGCGCGCAGGCACGCGATCCATCTACCTCTATCTCTCTGCCCATCATCTACGTTCTTCTGTAAATTCCCCCTTGTGTGTGTCCGGAACTCGAATACGTGCATGCGCAGAGACAAACGTACAATTGTGAGTGTGCTCTCATCAAATTGTGCCCCTCTAGATGGTATATATGTCTACGCAAAATCCTAATATACATATATATACATACATACGTATATGTACCACTACAGGGACTCCACTACTCACAACCTAGGGGAGAACAGATTTGAGAGCGACACTGACGTGCACGTTTCACTGGCACCCGAAAATGTGTTAGCGAGAGAGAGGCGCCGGCCAGCACCTTACCGTCGATGTCAAGAGTCACGAGAGGTGGAAGCTACGAGCGAAAAAGTGTAACAAACGTGCCCACACGCTGCTAGCGGAGAAGAGGTTTTTTTCTTGTCCGTGTCTCCCACAGTTCTCCATGATTTTTGATCAGAGCCCCTGTACATAAATGGTATAGTCAATATTTGTACGCGCAGATATATATACATATATGACTGGATGTCTGTACAGCTCCAGTCGTACACACTTCAATCTTTCTATGTGTTTGGCGGCACTTACAGTGACAGAGCACCGGCAGCTTCTCCGTGAGTGGACAGGCTGAAGATACGAAAGACGGAGCCTGTGGTAGGCTGCTTTAACTATAAGCAGATAATACGTATGCTCACTTCTTTACCTGTCTTTCTCTTCATTTATACGTTAGACTCACATGTGGATACACGTACAGTTACACATGTGTCTAATTTACAGCAGCTGAGTCCGTCGGCTAAATATACGTATATATCTGCATAGACAGACATACTGTGCCTGCCGTGCATACCCGTGAATATATCGGTCTTCACGCCTACAAGTACATATATGTATGTATATATTCTCTCACTTACGTATGCGCAAATACACGTGTGTGCTGTCCGCGGCCCGAATGTTATACTTCGTATGGACACGTTAGTATCTCCTCTATGGCGGAGTACAACGTATAGGTTACACGTATTATATGGATACAAATCTGCATATATATTGTCCCACGTACTCAAACACATATTTCTACTATACATACCTGTATGCTCTGCTTCTCAAGCGTCTTCGTCTATAATCCCTGTCTCTCTCTGTATGACAGCACTGTTTGTGTATTTTTTACTGAGGTTATATGTGTATCTATACATACATGCACGTCCTGCCGTTTGCACGCGTGTGTTTCTAGGACAAGTGACTGAGAGATAGTACTTCATACAGAACAAGGAAAAGAAAGCAGAGGGCAGACGGACGGACGCGCGAAGGGCAGCCCTCTGTTTTGCGATCCACTGCAGCAGCGCCCAACGCAGCAGCGGCAGGACAAGCACTAGCAGGAGCAGCGCCATAGAGTTAACAGTTGCTGAAGGGGCAAGGGATGCAGTAACGACTACCTGGGACAGAGCCTTAGCAAAGCACGCAGCAAAAAAGTGTGCAGCGGGTCCTGACCTGTGCAGCTAAGACGAGGCCAGCAGCACCAACAGCAGCATTGACCATAACAGTTCCTGCAGCAGCTGCTAGTTCGGCAGGGAGCGCCGCAGCAGCAGCGCAGCGTAGGGAACGGGACTACCGGCAGCAGCTGCAGTCTGCGTAGCCGAAGCAGCAGGAGACGAGGCGCTAGCAGCAGCAAGACCACAGCAGGCATAGGCTCGCACTCCATGATCTTCATATAGCAGCGGCAGCTAGCCGGACAGCAGGATGCGTTCGTAGCGCCACCCTATCTTAAGGAGTGGCCCGACTGCGCGCTTCCGGAGCCAAGCGCGTAGCGAGCCGCCCACCTGCAGCTGCAGCAGAGAGAAAGGCAAAGAAGGACCATCGTCGTCCCTATTTCTAAGTGGTGGTCCCCGCTCTTTCTGCAACGTACGTTATAACAGCGGCAATGTAATTTCCCCACGTGTACGTACATACATATATATATATATATTTGGTACGCGAAAAACGTAATATATATATATATATATGAAGAGAGACACAGAACAGGCTTGCATGTGTATGTCTGCGATTATATGTCTGTGCGCACCGATACACCTAAATACTGCTCCATGTGCTGCGCAGATATATATATATATACGTTTGTATGGGTGGAGGCCCACAAGTAGAAGTGCGTCCGAATGTATGTCTGCATGTATAGGTGGCTCCTGTTGCTGCTGCTGCAGATCCTTCAGCCCTGTAGAGCGAATCAGATATAGTCCGGCAGCAGTCAACTCCCCAGCTATCCAGTTGGTATATTCACACGTACACACAAGTGTACATATATATATATATATGTGTATAGACGAGCTCGCTTCTTCGTAAATACAACATACGTGCATGTATATATGTATGTATATGTGTAACCGAGCTGCCCTCCACACGTGTGTGCTTCTGGTGTGTCTGTGTGTTTGTATGGATAAATATATCGTCTCCCTACACACGTCTGTACCTATGTGTGTCTACATATACGTAAATGTGTAGCTGAGTTTTCGCGCATGTGGGACACGTACACGCACGTGTGTATGTGTGTGTCTGTACTGGTGGTCATCTTCTTGAAGAGGCACCCCCCTGCTGCGTGGGCAGCTTTGCTGTCACGTTCTTTCCATGTAGCGTAGCCGTGCTTGCTGCTGTATACCTGTGTGTCTACTTCCCCTCTATGCCCCTACCAAATCAACAGAGAAAGGAAGAAAGAAAGAGGATACACGTTTACAGTCGTATGTTGGGGAATTTATAACAGCAACAACATGCAAATGTCGACGGCCCTTCACACGTATGCACAGCTGCCGGAGAGTTGCTGACCCTTCTTGAAGATACGGAGGAATATGTAGGGCCTTGGGCGCCGTCTTACCTCCGTCGGGAAGACGACGAGCCGACGCGTAGACAATTCCTACATACACTGATATTCTATATATATATGTATGTGTGCGCCTTTGAAATCTTGAGAATCTTCTATACGCTCCTTCTACGTATACAGGTATACATGTTTATATATGTATGTGCCCATACATATATAGGTGGGCCTGCGAGAGCGTGAGTACGTTCTCTGCACACCGACTATAGATACACAAGTGTATAAATTTATACACATATATGTGTATGTCTGTGGCTGCACGTGTGTAGCTTCGATACATGCAAAGATGAGCAGCGGCGTGAAAACCAGCCGTCCACGACGTGGATGAGGCTTCCCAGAATATGTTTGTGGATAATCCACTTCTACGTACAGCACGTGGTTGCTGTTTCTTGACGTAGGAGGCAAATATGCCCAGTGAAACGGGTGGCTGTTCGCATTTGTCTCTTCACTCATTATTCAGAAGTCATTTACGGTCTAGAGGAGAATGTGGAGAAGACACTGCAAGTGTGTGGAGAGCCGTGACCAGTCTGCCGCCCCGTCGAGGACGTGCGCACGTGCTCTGCTGCGAAGCGGTGTGTCTGCTGTACGTACACCTCACGAAGAGCAGGGATGCAACGGGGGAGCCTTACGCGAGATAGAGGGTGTCGGACGCACACGCGCACGAGCCCACACATATGTGTATACATAGACGTATACCGCTTTCTGTCAACATGTGTAGACGTTTCTGTTTTCTCCGTGCGACTGCACCTGTGTGCCTACAGGAGGGCACACATAGATAGGCAGTAGACTTCCTTGTGTCTGTCTGTTTGTGAAGGACTCCGCACGAAACGAGGTGTGTGTATCTCTGCCTCCCTGGCCGCACATATAGATATGTGGCTCTGTGAGCCCGGTCGTCCACGGCAGAAAAACAGCAAGAAACGCTGCTTTCTTATGCGGCTGGGTGTGTCCGCGCTCGCATGCAGGCCTCTGCGCGCGGTGTAGTTTGCTATGCGCTGTCTCTCTAGTGGGGCTTGGCATGCAGTCTCCTGTCTCACGTGATGGTGTGTCTTCGGCCTCTATCGTGCTCTGGTGTGTCTGCTCTCGTTTGCTGTGGGGTCTCGTCCTGCCGCCTCGTTCTCCCTGCCAGCGTCTTTCTGCTTTTTGCTTTCTCGCTGCGGCTGCTGAGCCAACGCATCCGGTTGGTGCTGCTGCCTTTGTTTCTGTGTTGCTGCTGCTGCCGCTCCTGATGCCTGCTCTGTGCGTCGGTGTTGACCGCTGCGTCCCCTCGTTGTGCTGGTGTTGCTTGGCCACGCGAGCAGCGTGTGGCCCCCAGGGCGCGTTGCGGGGTTGCTCCTCCTAGCTCCGGTGTCGACCTTGTTCGTGGGTCTTCGGCTGCTGCGGCTTCTGCTTCAGGTGTCGGCTGCTGCTCAGTTTGCGGCGGCTTCTTCTTCTGAAACACCTTCCAGGCTTCTGTCTGCGGGGCCGCTGCTGCTGTTGGTCTTCCTGCAGCTGCTGCTCTGACGTCTGTCCTCTCTGTGCTACGGCACTGGCCGAAGGCGCTTCTGCGGAGCCCACTCCTGTCTCGGAAGCAGCAAGAGGAACGGATGCCTCGATGCCTCTTCACGAGGACGAAGTAGCGACACGCGAGCCGCCAGCAGGCAGCTCCTACCACAACAGACTCACTTCTTCCTCCATGGAAAGACCCGCGGGCGCCAGCAGCAGCTGCTGCAACAGTAGTAGCAGCGGCAGCTGCTCCAACAGTTGTAGCAGCTACAGCAGCAGCAGCAGTCCCCGGCGAAGCAGCCGCAGTCCTCGCCGTAGCGGTAGCAGTCCCCGGCGTCGCGACAGCGGCTGCGATCGCGACGACGGCAGCAGCAGCAGAATGCCACAAACGCAGGACTACACGAGTGAGAGAAGCGAGAGCGCGAGCAGCAGACTCATGAGGAGAGAGGAAGCAGAGCAGCTGTTTACCGCCTATACTGAGCGCTGCAGCAACAAAAGCAGAAACAGGAGAAAGACGAAACAGCGGTCGATGTACGCTTCGTGCTGCGGTTTCTTCCCTTATTCTCCTCTGACGACACCGTTTGGCGATTACAGCGAAGTTAGCAGCTTCCAGCAGCTTCCTGTATGGCTGCTTTCTGCAGCTGCCTCTGCTGTTTTAAATACGTGTGAAGAAGAGAATAGTCCCGCGTCCAGAGCTGCTCTTCGTCCTCACGTGGCACCTGCCGCTGCTGCAGTCCCGCGTCCTTTTGTTGCTAAGGCTGCTTCTTCGAACCTTGCTCTCACTGGTGCACTTCCTCTCGCTCCCGCTTCTCCGCCTGCTCTTCCTGCAGCTGCTGCTCCTGCTGCTGTTGCTGCTCCTCCTTCTCCTCCGGCTTCTCCTCTTTCTCTTCCTGCGGCTGCTGCTCCGGCTGCTACTTGGTCTTCTGCTCTTACCCTTCCTCCTTCTCTTCCTGCCGTTGCCGTTCCTGCTGCCGCTTGTTCTTCTCCTTCTACTCTTCCTCCTTCTCGTCGTGCCACTGCTGTCCCTGCTGCTGCGCGTCCCGCTCCTCCTTTTCTTCCTCCTCCTCCTCCTCTACCTGCTGCTGCTGTCGCTCCTCTTGTGGGTGCGGTTGCGGTCACGGAGGGTGTTGTCTCAGCTGTAGCTGCTGCTGGCCCTGCTCCTGCTAGTGGTGCTGCCGCAGTTACGGAACATCAAAGCAGCAACAACAGCAGCAGCAATGTGAGACAGCCATGCAAGCCTGCACTTGATGAATACGCAGCCGCGTCAGAGGCTTCCGAAAGCGCTGGGAGTGCTGCAGCTGCTGCAGAGCTGACGCACAAAGAACACCAGCAGGCGGGGATCAAGCAACAGACGCAGAGGCAGCAGAGACAAGAGAAGCAGGAAGAACAGCCGCCCCCGCTGCAGCATGCGAGACAGCAGCAGCAGCATCAGTGGGTGGATGGACCGAGACAGCAGCAGCCTTCGACGCTGTCTTACAACCCCCCACACGTGCAGCAGCAGCGAGCTGCTCCGCCGCAGCAAGGTCTGTGGCTTGTGCGTGACGAGGCATGCCGTGGGAAGAATATACCTACTTTAAAGCCGGAGGGAGATACTTGTTCTATCTGTGAAGGCAGCAGCTACACAGAGAGCGGCGAAGATACCCGCAGGAGCACTGCACGCGGTCGCTGCAGCTGCCTCAGCAGCAGACGGGGAACAACCAGCAGGAAAAGCAGCAACAGCAGCAGCAAAACTTGTGGCAGCACCACGACCCCCCGCGGAGACAGCAGCAGCTGCTGCTGCACTCGCCACGAGAGTCGCCTGTTTCAGAGTCGCAGCAGCAGTGTTGCCGGCGCTGGCAGGACCAGCAGCAGCAGCAGCGGCATCAGGGATGGCTCGAGCGACAGTGGAGAGGAGGAACAAAATTGCAGCAGCTGCAGCGATTCAGAGGAGCCGAGTATAGACAGGCGATCAAATAGGCAGCAGGTGACTCTGTGTGAAAGTCCTTCTCCGTCTTGTGCTGCTGCTGCTGCTTCCGGATGTAGAGACCGAGCGCATTGCCCTCGCACAGACGCTGTTGTTGTATTTAATAGAGACAAAAGGCAGCAACACCAGGGGTCACTGGCCAACGAGGAAAGACTCAGAGATTTCAAGGGTGCGCATCCGCCTGCTGTAACCGCTCCTGCTGCTTGTACGTCTGCTGCAGTAGTACCTGCGTGCACAGTCTCTGCTGCTCAGTTTGCTGCTGCCGCTGCCACCGATCCAACTGCTCCTGCGCCTCAAGCCACCGCGTCCGTCGCCCTTTCGTCAGCGTTTGCTGCCCCGTCTTCTGCTGCTTGCCACATGACTACCTCCTGTGGTCCTGCTGCTGCTGGTCGTACTGTTGCTGTTGCTACTGATGCCCCGTCTGCTGTCGCTGGCGCGCCTCCTGCTGCTGCTGGCAGCGCTAGTGCTGGTGCTTCTGAGAGGGGGAGGCACGCGGCTACTTTGTCTGCAGCTAAAGCTACGGTGCGAGAGTCCGCTTTGAAACAGCGGCTTTGCTGCTCCAGAGACAGCACGTCCTGTCCTGCTGGCGACGAAGCGGAGGGCGGCGGCGCGGAGGGCAGCAGCGACAGCACGCAGGAACTCTGCTGCCGCTACCGCAGCAGCGGAAGGCATTCGAGAATAAGTACAGCTGCAGCAAGAGAGTGCGGCGACTGCAGCAGCAGCAGGAAAGACAGCAGCAGGAACAAGAGTAACAAGAAGAGCGACGGCAACAACAGAAAAAGTAACAGAAGCCCCGACAGCTGCAGCAGCAACTGCTCAGAGAATTACGAGCGGACGGCCGACAGCAGCAAGATGGGTGGGCGAATCGCCTTTTCTTGCAGCAGGCGGTGCAGCACCAGCAGCAGCACCGAAAGCAACATAGAGAGGAGCGTCAGCGACGATGGAGTCGTTGTCCAGCACGAGCAGTGGCAACAGCCGGGTCGGGGTGCTGCTGCTGGTGCACCGAGACGGGAGACTGAAGAAATGCTGCAGCAACTGCAAGCTTCTTCCTCCGTGGAAGTTACAACTTCTCACGGCAGCAAATCGGGAGCACCAGCAGCAGACGTGGCGCAAGCAGGAAACGCTATTAGGACTACTGGCAACGCAGCAGGACACAGAGGACTCTCTGCGTCGGACTCTGGTGAAGACACACCGGCAAGAGCAGCAGCACCAGGCGTACAAGGTGAAGCAGCAGAAACCGCAGGCGCTGCAGCGACAGCATCAGCAGTGAGCAGAGAAAGCGGAGGAGGAGAAGGAGGAGGACAAGCAGCAGCAGCAGGGGTCATCAAGACGGGAGCAGAAACAAGGAATTTTGCTGTTGCAGTGCCAGCGGCAGACGCAGCACCACAACCAGCAAGGCGGGGTTACAGTGTTGCTACAGCAGCAGGCCGGAGAGGACACAGTGCGTCAGCAGCATGTTGGAGCCCAGTGATTTGTGTGGGGAGCCTGAGGCGCTACCCAGGCTCCGTGAATGAGTCGGCGGTAGCTGCTGCTCGTGCTGTTTCTTCAACTTCCGCTTCTTCTTCGAGCTCGTGTAATACAACTAATGCTTCTGTCTCCTCTGATTTTGGTGCTGGTCCCCCGCGTGTCTCATGTCTAACAGCACGCGAAGACGGAGCAGCAGCCACAGCAGCAAGGCCAGCAGCAGCTGTGGACTCTCCGCCACGCGCTGGAGCGGCCCGCTCACTAGCGTCAGCGGCAGAAGGCAACAGGAGCGACTGCCGCGGTCGCAGCCGGCAGCAGCAGCAGCAGGTCAGGCTGGAGAACGAATCTCTGCTGCACCGTTTGCCCCGGTGGCCTGAGCAGCAGCAATACGTCTTCGAAGAACAGGAGCAGCAAGGTGTCACGTGTCAACAGCAAGAGCAGCAGCCTCGTCGTCAGCAGCAGCAGCAGCAGTCTGTTACACAACACCAGCAGGAGAAATGTCTTCCAGCGCCGCAAAAACAGCAGCAGCAGCAGCACCACCAGCGCTCCACCCAAGAGCGGCCTTTCGAGCAGGAGGGGGCTTACACTTCGCAAGGACAGCAGCAACATCGACAGGAACAGACGGAGATCGGCAGGTGGACTGCATCTGCAAAGGCGCTGCCCGCGCATGCAGTCGCCGCAGTAAGTGGAGGACGGAAAATCATCTCCTGCTGCAGTTGCAGCTCGCCCAGCAGCAGCAGCACCTGCGTCGTGGACAGCAGCAGCACTTTGCTTAACAAGAGCGTCAACAACAGGGAAGCCGATCGCACCACAGGACCAGTCGGCGGAGGCAGCAGCAGCAGCGCTGGCGGCCGCAGCAGCGGCGAGAGTCGAGGCCCCAGGAGCGGACGTCAGAATGGACATGCCGAGGGTGTGTGTAGCAGGAGCCGCAGCAACTGCAGTGCCGCCGTCCCCCATAACAGCAGCAGCAATGGGAGCCCAGACGGCGTGAGACACCGCAGCGCCGACAGCAGGAAGAAGGGAACGAAGGGACTAGCTGTCGCTGGCGAAGTCTGGCTAGCTTCCACTCCTGTGGCTCCAGCTGGCGTGTCTCCGTCGCTCTCTGTGCAAGACGCTCCGCTGGTGCAAGAGCGTCCGTACGTTGGCCGTCGGGACAGCAGTCCCAGCAGCTGCGGGAGCAGTAGTAGCGACAGCGACAGCCGCAGCAGTAGCGACAGCCGCAGCAGCAGCTTCACCTCTGAGAGCAGCACCGCGAGCACCGGCTGCAGCAGAAACAGCCAGAGGCGGGCGACTGGCAGCAGCCCCCTAGACAGCCTGTCTAGCAGCTGGAGTTCGATCAACGGCCTGAGCGTCACCAACAGCAGGAGCCATCAACGGGTGAGAAGCAGCAGCACACGGGCTGAAGATACGTCGGGTTCATCTTCTTCGTCTGCTGCTCATGCTGCTGTTTCTGCTGCTTCTTCCTCTTCCGGCCGTGGACCGGGCCACACGAGGGACGGCAGTGCCTGCGATGCACGCCCGCTGCCCTGCTGTGCGTCAGTGCTGCTGTTCGATCCCGTGTTAAGCCCCGCGCCTCCACCGTCCGGTGCCGCTGCTGCTGCTGCTGCTGCGCGTCGTCGCCATGGGCAGCCCCTGCACTGGACTCCAGAAAGCCGCACCGCCGATGCAGCCGCTCTGCATTTCGGAGCGGCAGCGGCAGCAGCGGCGGCTCTCGAAGCGGCAGCAGGAGACGCAGACGACCCCACCGTCCCGACGACCGCGGTGGAGGCAGCGGCAGCAGCGGACGCAGCCACAGCACGCGCAGCAGGAGTAGAAGGGATGAGCAGAGCACGACGAGCAGCAGGACGCAGAGAAGTGGTCGCATGCCCGAACTCTGCATGCGGGCAAGAATGGAGAGGCGAACTACGCGACGGAGTTGCAGCAACTGCGCATGCACCGGCGAGGTTGTTTATTCCTGTGCTGACACACTCGGCGGCAGCGGAAGTAGAGGAAGGGAAGCAGTGGGACGACTGTTGGTTATCTCAAGAAAAAGCAGCTGCAGCAGCAGAAGAACGGCGGATTCTGCTGCCCACACCCGAAGAAGGAGAAGAAGACTGGGCTGACGGGAGCTTCGAGCTCGTGGAGCCGCCATCCCCGTCGACGCTTCGGCGGATAGAGGAGGAAGCAGAGGAGGCAGGAGATGCATCACAGCAGCAGCAACAGCAGCATCGTTTTGCAGCAACAGCAGCAGCAGACGCAGAGCGAGCAGCAGTCCCCGCGAACCGGACAGCATCAGCAGCAGAGAGGGAAACACCAGATTCCCTTATCCCCGTCGCTCAAGCAGCAGCAGGTCCTTCGACAGAAGACCACGGGCGAGGAGCGGAGGGGAACGGTCGAGGCAGGTTTTCACGTCGTCTGCTGCCGTATGCGCGTCTGCGACCCTACCACTCGAAGACAGCAGCAGCTGGAGAAGGAGAGACAGTTACCGCTGCGGATCCTGCTGCATGTACTTCCCGAAGAAGTGGACGCCACGCCCTGTTTCGAAGAAGCCGGAGCAAATCGGCACACGCCGAGTCTTTGTCCCACAGCGCGCAGGGGCGGAATGAGCCACAGGAGCAGCAGGAGAAACAGGAGCAGGTGGGGCGCCGGCGCTTTGCCTCGCGAGTAAGTTCACTACGAGAGCTGCTTCCAGGAAGCTCTGCGCGACACGACGGTGCACCCCGCAGCAGCAACAGCCGGAGCAGTAGCGCAGGGGCAGCAGCAGACGTAGGTAGGAGCAGGGGGAGACTGTGGGGTCGGATGGGGACACACTCGAGACAGGCGACAGCAGCAGAACCGGACGCTCTGAAGGCACTGGAGAGTCTGCTGCAGCAGCAGGAAGCGACGAGAGACCCGTTTCAGAAGCAGCAGCGTGCGGAGCAACGGCAGCAGTTACAAGCGCTGCAGAGCGACGTTTCACTCTTGAGTCCCCCACGTGCCCGCGGCGGCGCCGCTGCACCACACAAAGCCGCGTCATCAGGAGCAGCAGGCCCGACAGCAGCAGAGAGAGGCAGCGCGGGACAGGAGACAGCACTGGTGGCAGGAGCAGCTGGAGAGAGTTGCTGTGAACCGGCAACAGAAGACAGCGCAGTGGCGACGGTAGCGTTCTTCGACGAGTCCTCCGAGACCGCAGCACAGGTAGAATCTTCGGAGACGTACGGAGAGGCGACAGCGGTTACGGCAGAAGAAAGAACAGAGCTGCTTCAGCAGCAGCAGCCCCCGCAAGGCACGCCTCAGTTCTCGATCGCGGGAGAGACGTCCCTGGCATATTCTTTCTCGGTCGCACAGGCGAAAAGAGGCGTCCTGCGGCAGCCGCTTCGAGAGGGAGAAGCAGCTCCTCCGTTGCAGGCGGGACGCAAGAGCTACTCGGGCTCGGTAGTTCGCTTTACTGGCGTCTCTTCGAACACCGAAGACGAAGAGCAGCTGGCGCCCGGAGCGTCGCGCTCAGAATTCGGCAGTCGAGAAGCGGACGCAGAAAGAGACGCTGGACGAGAAGAAGGGCGTTCGTTTGCCGCAGGCGGGGGCCTCAGGGGCAGGAAAGAAGATGACGAGGCGGAAGCGGAGAGAGACAGCGCGGGGAAGTCGCCATTTTTCTTCGGAAGCCGCTCCGGCAGTCTCTTGGGAAGCGAGGACGCGGAGACGTTGCGAGCGCCGGGGGAAGACGTGCAGCGGGAGCGACTGCTGCAGCAGCAGCGACGCAGAGAGCAGCAGCAGGACGAAGAACGCCACCAGCGGCTCCTCTTGCTGGGCAGAGGAGGACGAGCGAGCAGTGCAGCCGCCGCCCGGGAGCGGGACGAAGAGCTACTGCTGCTGCAGCACCCCACGCGCCCGCTTCTCGGCGCCGCTGCTGCTATTCCACGACAAGGAGAGAAGGGTGCTGCTGCGACGCAGCTGCGGCAAGTCCCCAAGAGTCCCTCGTACATGTTTACGCAGGCGTCCACACTGCAGCAGCTGCTGGCCCTGCCCCCGCCCGAATACCTTAAGTTGAGAGTACGCTCTTGCCTCGAGCTAAGCACAGGAACACAGACATATTGCCGGCTCAGAAAAACGCTGCACATAATCCGCATGCGCTGAGCAGGCAATTCAATCACACATGCGTAATATATGTATATATATCTACACGTACGCCTGGAGATTTATGCACGTATTAATATATATATATATATACGTATATGTGCACCTATATATATATATATGTCTACATATGTGTACTTACACCTGGAGATTTATACATATATATATATATATATATATAGCAGTGGCGTACGTAGGATCAGACCTAAGGACATACATACGTTTGTACACGCGTACATACGTATGTATATAAATATGTACATACATACATGTATATCCATATATATACGTATATATGGAACTGCAGCAAGGGAGCACGCAGGGTCACAAACCAGTCATACCATATGTATATAAATATACATCCGTGGCATATGTATAAGTACACCTATATGTATATATGTGTGCAATAATGGCATACGCGGGGCCAGACCTATGAATACGTGTATATATGTATATGTATATGTATGCACCTACGTGTGTACAAATACGGTGGTGGACGCGTGCGTCAAGTATCCTTTGACGAGTGTTTCTGCAGTGTTGCAATGCCTATTTGCCTCTCCTGAGTGCGAGTACACGTGTTAAACTTCCCCACGCATGTCTCTCTATATATTAGAAATCTTCCTTTTACTGTGTATGAAGCCTGTGTTGAAGAAGCAGTGTACAACTTATCCTTCTTCAGCCCCAGGTGCATAGAGGAGACTTTTGAGCGACAGTGAACCGGCGCTGACTGACGTAGCGTTTAACAGGCAGCCTGCGTTCGTGTGTGCCTGCTTTGTGTCCGTAGAATTCAGACACATGCTGTAAGAAAGGCAAAGACTCCGCGTCTCCGCGACACGCTGATGTGTGTGGGGCTAGTACACGTATCTCCTTATCTGAAAAAAAAAATTCTCTTTCTTTTTTTTACCTGCGCGAACAGCCGTATCTTCAAACAGAAGGAGGAAGCCGCGCAGTAGCCACACGCAGTTTATTTTCATTTGGCCAGCAGCAGACTTCCTCTTCCAGGGAGGAAGAAGGCTCTTGCTGGTGTGCCTTTGCTGTTGCTGCAACTCCTCGTCTTCGGTCACTCGCGACTCTGACCTCCCCCGGCGGGTGCTGAGTGTGTGCTGCTGCTGCTGTTGCTGCAGCTTCTTGTTTGATTTCTTCCCTGTGCTGTGGGAGATTCTTCTTCTTTGCTGTCGGCGGTCGCGGGTCTTTTTCGCTATTGCGGGTGCTGCTGGTGTTGCTGCGTCTACGCCTTCTCGCGTTTCGCGCCACACGGCCGTTCTCGGTGTAGCGTCGGTGGTGGTAGAGCCTGCGCGGCGGCTGCTGTTGCTTCTCTTCAGGTGTCTGTACAGCGCCAGAGGAGCGTTTTCCCAAGGCGATGGGGGAACGAGACGCTGCTGCTGCAGCAGCATCTGCTACTTTTCTGCTCCTCGCTTGATCCCCTCTGCGTCCGACTGATGATTCCGCTCTCAAGTACTGCAGCAGCCCGCGGCCTCTCGCGCCGGCAGCAACAGCAGCAGCGTCGGCACTGGCAACGACAGCGACGAGACAAGCAACGACAACGCGGCAGCGCCAGCACCCATACAGCAGCTAGGGAACCAGCCGAGCCAGTCACCAGCAGTAGCCGTAGTGACACAGCAGCAGCAGCAGCAGTAGCATTTGCCACATAGCAGCAGCTGTAGCGGTAGCGAGACAGCAGCAGCAGCAGTAGCAGCAGCCACAGCAGCAGCAGCAGTAACCACAGCAGCAGCAGCAATAGCAGTAGACACACCAGCAGCAGCGGTAGCAGTAAACACAGCAGCAGCAGCAGTAGCCACGGCAGTAGCGGCAGCAGCAGCAGTAGCAGCAGCAGTAGATGTAGCCACAGCAGCAGCAGCAGTAGCCACAGCAGTAGCTGTAGGAGACCCTGCAGCAGCAGTAACAGAGCCAGTAGCAGCATGTGTGAGCCTTACCAGCGTCTCGTCTGAGTATGGGTGTCCGTGTATTCGGAGGTACGCAGACAGACACCCTCTCGCACTGGCTAGTAGAGAAATACATGTCTTCTTTCCTCTCTACGAAGTGTCGTGCAGCCGTCACAAGTGTGTCACTGCGTCTACCTGCTTCTCTCGTGTGTGTATGCGGATATACGTGTTGCTGTACGTATGACCAGGTAGTACTGACACGTACCTACCAAGTGACGTACTCGTGCCTCGCTGGAATGAGGTTGAGGGTGCACGTGTATGCGTGTGCGTCCTTTTGCAAGTATGTGTCTGGTAGTCTCGGAGGTCACCTCATTCCCCCGGAGCCAGAAGGGTTCGTTTGTACATCTTAGATATACAACAAGTGCACTATCTACAGAAGTACAGACACAGATATATGCGAGGCGCTGCTGCCGCTCCATGTAGGCGAGGCGACCCCCGGCGGCCGTGTGAGGTAGAGCTGTCTTATCTCGGAAGAGAGGCGCGTAGACTGAGTTGACCGCCCTGGAGTAGCTGCTGCTGCCCCCTGCGTTTTTATCTCCGCAGATGTGCAGGCAGCTGTGAGCGTGGAGGACGGCGTGAGCGAGCGAGAGAGACGCAAGGCAGCGAAACGCGGATGGAGAATGAAGATTTTGCATGCAGATATTGCAGGGGATCAAAAGATGAAACTCCAAGAGGTCGTCTGTCGCTTCGCCAAAGAGGAAGAAATGCGCGCCTGGGTCGAGCGCCTCACTTTTCTCGCCCAGAAATGGAAGTGCGTTTCACCACCACATGCCTGTCGCGTCTCCCGCTCGCTGCTTCTGCTCCGTCTCCTCTCTTCAAATACACCCGCGCAGACGCACTTCCACGGGGGCGTCTCTCGCGCTCTTCTTCTCTTAAATCAGCCGTATACACGTACTTTGTCTCTAGTCGTTCATACATATATGCATAGGTGTCGTATATACATCTATATACGTAGGCGTAAGGGCGTCCCCCGTGCATACCTCTATGTGTGGGTGTGTTTGTGTGTGTGTAAGTTTATAACCCGCACAACGGAGGTGAGGACCCGGCTACACGTCCGTGCTTCTGTATCACATACACAGCAACATTATCTCTCGTGTAGAGTAAGTCACAGGGGTATATTTCTGCCAGACCTCACCTTGGTCTTCTCTATAGGCTTAATTACGAGCGCTCTCTGCCCGCGTTCCTCAGCATTACAGCATGAGAGGAGAAAAAGAAAGTGCTGAGATGCAGATCTGTCTGACCATCTTTTCCGGTGTAGTAATCACTGCGTACATACGTCAGCACTCTCCGCATATAGAAAGAGGCATGTATATACATATACATCCGTTCAGACAGATCGATGTTTGTGGTGTATAAAGCGAGAGAAAGACAGCGCTGGATATTTATGTACAGAGATGCATACGTTTCTGTTGGCAGCACCTGCTGCTCCGACAGCCCCGCTGCCTGTAGACGTCCACTGCATCTCTCCGTACACCTGTCTACATATACTTATATATATATGTGCATATATATATATATATACATATATGTGCGTGTCTGTACGGACACTTAGGTGCAAGGTTGTGCGCTAGAAGATGTGTAGATTATTGCCTTTTGTGGGACCTGCTTGAAGAGACATGGTTGAGAGACGAGCAGCAACGGCAGTGTGGACGAGGGGAAATGGCCACGCAGAAGGAAACTTTTGACAGCGCAAGGACTTTGGGATGGCGTTTTTAGGGCAGGCGTGGTAGTAGAGACGCAGTTTGCAGGGGTCCTCTCTCTGTCGCTCTGACAGTCTGCCGGGCGGCTGTCAAGAGGCTGGCGAAGCAGCAGGCACACGTAACGGCTAACAGGAACGTATTCTCTACTACTCCACACGTACATATCCACAGCCATCTCTCTATCTATATATGTATATATATGTGCGTATATTCATATGAGTATCTTTTTATACATAAGTGTGGGGTTAGAGTACGCACACACACGTGCAAGTGGTGATATATATATATGTATATATGTATATGTGTGTAGTGCGCCACAACGTACGAGGCACGGTGAAGAACAGAAGAAGTAGCTGCGTGCGGCTACCGCACGCTGTGTCTCTCGTCGGTGGTATCACGTGTATATATGTGGAGACACATACGTAGATTTGTCTGTGTGAGGACACCCTCCTGTACACAAGATTCACCCACACATATATAAATGCGGTTGCATTACTGGGGAACGTCTGTGCTTTTCTACATGTGGTCCTAGCTGCGCGTCTCTACTTCTATGACACTTTAATGTGGCCATGTCTTCCTACGCATATAGTTTTCGCACTGAGTTCGCTGAATATTTTCACGCAGACCTTTAACTATCCCTCTGGAAGGCGTGACCGTCTTTTCTTGCGACGCTCAAGACGTCCACGCGTGCAGTGCATACGTGTGTTCTTCCCTGGGGCAGCCGGAAGTTCACCGCACGCTGCCTCTCTGTTCCCCTTTTCCTCGTTTTTCTCTTTCTTGCTGCGAGCAGCTTTTGTTTGGGCTGCTGGCTGGCTGCGGGTTTGTTGCTGCTGCAGACTGCGCCCTTCGGTGCCGGACCTGCTGTACCGGCCGCCGTGTCAGCAGCAGCTGGAAGAGGTGTCTCGGGACGTGCGTGCTGTTGCGCTTCAGCTGCTGGCGCACAGGGTGTTCCTGAGCTGCTGCTGCGTTGTTAGAGGTTACTACCGCGTTTTTCTCTTCCGGTGTCGCCTCGCTGCGGCGGAACTTGCTGCAGAGCGCGTGTGTCGAGAGGCGCGCAGCGACGCAGCGGCGGTGACGGCAGCGGCTCGTGGGCGCGAGGGGGCGCAGCGCCTGCTGCTGCTGCTGCAGAGGAAGCTGTGGGGTTACTTCGCGCTGCTGCAGCTGCGAGGAGAGAAGCAGCTGCTCCTGCGGGTGCAGCAGCAGCGCTTCTTTGCAGCCGTGTGCACGATCGAAAACGCGGAGCAGCGCGTGGCGGCACACGTCGTACTGTGGAGAAAGCGCATGCTGGCAGCAGTGCTGGTTGCTGCTGTCTCCAGACAGCTCGCCAAGAGCCTGCTGCTGCTGCAAACCCACGCAAGCGTTGCCGTTGCTCGACAGAAGCAGCAACACGCAGCAGCTAAGGCCCTCGTTGACGTTTTGCAGCTCACGCAGCACAGCGCCTTGCGCTCCGTTGTGGATAGGTGGCAGGCGGAGACGAGACGTATGCGCAGACGAGACGCCCTCCTCTTACGCATTCTGCAGCAACAACGAAGAAACTGCCTGCGCTGGGCGTGGCGCAGACTCCTGTTCTTCGCAGCAGCCGCCCACTTCTTCGCAGGAGCAGCAGCAGCAGCAAGTCAGCAGGAAAGAGCGCGCGTCCTCGCCTTAACGCTGCGCGCGCTGTTTTACCATCGTTGCGTCGGCGTCTTCTCTAAATTGAGAGAAGCTGTCTTTGCTGCAACCGAGCAGCAGCAGCTTGACATCTGCGCGAACTTCCAAGAGGTGAGTGAGACCCACAGCAGCACCTGCGGCAGTGTCTGTCGTCTGGTCCAAGAAGTCCCAGCCGCGGTATAACGCGAAGGGAAAAAGTACTGCTTCTCTTTCCAGCTGTCTTTCCTTGTATGGTGAGGGCGACGGAGATGAACACAGGCCGAAAGAGGATAGTGCAGGCTGAGTGTCCAAACGTATCATCTGCACATGCGCACACACGTATAAGGGGGTCTCTTTCGTCAGAAAACATGTCTCTGCTGCGGGAAACACATGTCTCTCTTTGCCCTCATCTATTCGTGCACACGTATTCGTAGGCAGATATCCCAGAAAAAACGCGTAGCTGCCTACACACACATATATAAATATACATGTGGCGAGGCTGGTACCAAGGGAAGGCAGCGACATATACAAGACAGCAGCATGTCTACGGCCAACGAGACACAGCGATATATCTGCGAGGTACTCTCTCAGCAGCAGGTGTCTCTCGCCCAAGACCCACCGCGGCGACGGCAGGAACCCCCTGCAGAGATCTTGGTGCAGGATGAACGGATATCCTGGCCGCCTGCGCGGAACATCACGGCAGATGCAGAACGAAAAGTCAGGCACAGCAGAAAATAGGAAAATAGAACGCCAAGGAGACACCCCGCGTATGCACGCAAACAAATCATTACGGACACGTACATACGCGTACTTATATATATACATGAGAAACTAGGGGAAAAGCCAAGGAAGCACCATGTGTTTGCACGCACACATATCATTACGAACACATACATACGCGTGCATATATATATTTACATGTATATACGTAGCTGTATACGTAGACATACATTTACGCATGTGTATATGTGGGTATCTGCTACGAGCGCACGTCCAAGCAGCGCCCTGGTGCTGAAACGTTGCTGCTGTAGCAACGCAGCACCGTCCTTCGTAGAAGCATGTGTACCTTTTGTTCCTCTTCTTAACACACTCGGATGTGGTGCTACAGATTATTGACCTGCGGTCCGCCCGAGTGCGGCCCCGCTGCAACCGCGCACGCCAGTGCTGCTCCTGCTGTTTGCTGCTGTCGCTGCTGCGGTTGCTACTGGGACGGCCACTCCTGCTGCTGCTGCTCCTTTGCGTTGCTCACCTGCTCCTGCTTAAGAGTGCCAGGAGTGTTCTACGTGGTGCTGCTTTGCTGCTGGGGCTGGTGCGGCTTTGCTCACTGCACTTGCTACGAAGGCTGTTTCGGCACGACTGTTGCTGCTGCCGTTGCTTTGCTGACTACGGCGGCTGCTGCAGTTGCTTCGCTGCTGCGTTTTCCGCGGGGTTTGCGCAGGTGAACGCGCGACTGCGGGCTTCCTTTGCGGTCGTGCCTACCCACCGGGGACTGCTCCTGCTGGCAGCCGTGCAGAAGCAGCAGGAGCATCGGCTGCTGCTGTCTGCCTTTGCGCTGTGGAAGCAACTCGCCTGCAGCAGAAGCAAAAGAGAAGTGGCGGCACGGTGTTTCGTCAGCTTCTACACTCGCAAGGTCAACAGCCTTCTGCTGCAAACCTTGCTACGCCTGCTGCACTGGAGCTGCTGCTCTACCAAACGCACAGGCAAACGGGTAACACATGAACACAAAATTGCAGAAGCAACTTTTGCAGCACCCCTTCGTGCATCTCCCTGTCCGCAAACGCTGCTGCTGCCGCTTCTCCTCTTGCCTACACCCATGCTTCTTGAGACGCATTTGCTACCGCAGCTCCTGTCGCCTACATATGTACATATATATATATATATACGTATGCATGGAAAGACCCTGAGTGCTCCGGATGGTCGTGGAGATCTGCTTCCGAGAGACTGCTGCTGCTGTCTTTGCTGGCTTGCATGAGTCAACAGCTACTGGTGGCAGCAAGCACCGCTGGTCACACCTGCGTAGTGGTTGCCCTGTCGTGTACGTCAACGCTCGGTCGTACGTACTACGGAAAGAACTCTCCAGCCGCAGGGAGGCAGCAGAGGCAGCAGTGCGGCCGTGTATATGTACGTGGCACAGAGACATACACAGCGAACGTATGCGCAGAGAAGCAATAACGGCAATAGAGCCAGTCCGTAGTGCGTCTCTGAGCGCAGAAAAGCACCGCGACGCCACGAGAAGGACTGGGCCTGCCTGATATCCCTGGGCAGATGAAACAGGGTAGGAAGGAAGCGTCGCAGTTTTACGTGAAAAGACATCTATAGGGGAAAGAACGTGGGGTAGCGCTAGCGGCCGAGATGGCTTGATTCTTGTGGAAGAAGTGTGCTTGCACCGGAAAGACGCGCATGCAGAGGAATTTGTCTCTGAAGTTTTTACGTCGTGGAAAGTCTTAACTAAGACGACCGCATGTCTGTGACGGAAAGAAAGCAGAAGAAGCTGCAGCAGGGGGGGCGGCTGATGCTGCTGCTGTACTTGTGTGGCAGTTTTAACGAGTGGGTCTGCCCAACCGCGCAGCGCCACTTGCTGCTGCTGATGCGGCGGCTGCTGCGTCTGGGGTCCTACAGCTTCCTTTGCTGCAGCGAGTACTGTTCCCTACTGCTGCTGCGGCCGCCGCACCGGCAGGACCGCAGTGCGTCTTGGGATGCGCGCTGCTTTTGCCGTCGTTGCGCGCCTGCTGCGATCTGTGCGAGGCAGTCCATCGCTACTACTTTGCGGGTACTGCTACGAATATTCCGGTTTGAGTGTGTGGACTGCTTGTTCTCCTCCCTGCTGCAGCGAGCGGCAGCCGCTCTCTTGGCAGCAGCGATCAACCGCATCGAGCTGCCGCTGGTTGCTGCTGCCTGGCGCAAGCTTCTCGGAGGCACCGTTGGCATGCTGCGGCACGGCCGTCTTTTCAGAGGACTCCTGCTGCTTAATCGTCTTCGGTAGGCTCTTCTGCTCTCATCCGCTGCGTTTTTCCTGCTTCTCTTTCGTACGCTGCGGCGACGGAGCGGCAGCACTGTGGTGCGTTCATCAGCAGGAGCAGCGCTAGAGAGCTAACCAGAGAAGCAGCAGCACCAGCTAGAGAGGTGAACAGAGTCGCAATGGCACCGGCTCGAGGAATAGCCAGAGAGGCAGCAGCAGCGGCGGGTGTAAAGAAAGTCATCACGGCTCTAAGAGCAGGCAGGACCCAGCAACAGCGGCTAATAAGTGGAGCCGACAGCAACCGCCGCGGCACATGGGCGCCATGGAGCGGCGCAGCAGCGTTCAGAGTGGAGGAGGAGGGGAACGGAAGAGGAGCAGCTCACCAGGACTGGCGGAGTAGTAGAGCGAACAGCGTCACTTATACGCGTCAGTAGTTCAACTCGGATAGGAGCCTGCAACCTGCAGAAAGTGACCCGAGCCTTACGCGCCCCTGTTTTCTCTCTGGCGGATCTACACATGAGAAGGAAGCACACTGTCTGCGTCAGCTGCTACGTCCTGCGGCGTGCCGCCTCACATGCTGCCGCGACTGCTTGATGTGTGTGCTGCTGCTGACCTGCCGCTGCTCCTGTTTCTGTTATTCCTGCTGTCGCTGCGGGTCCTGACACGCCAGCTGCTTCTTCGACTGCCGTTCGACGTACGGCTGCGCTGCTGACGCGTGCTCTTTTTACTTTGGTGTAAGTCCTCCTCCTTCTCCTATGCCTGCCGTTGCTGCCACCGCTCGTGGCAAGACGGGGATGTGCCACACTCCCGAGTATAAACAGCCAGGTGGATACGCTTTCTCCGTTCCTTTCTCCTGCGTACGTCCACACGCACGCGATCACATGCGTGACAGCTGGCTCTCCGCATGCGAAGCCAGGGTGTATCACGTTTGCCCACAGGCTTTGATCGAGACGGTCTTAGGAGAGAAACGAGTGTGGGACAGGCTTTTCGCATCAGCCGTTCCACGAACAAAAAAGAGCCAGAAGAAGAGGAAAACTCATGCTGTGAGAAGAGAGCTGCTGTGTGCGTGTACCTCTGCTTGTTTCCCGCAGACTGAGCCGACTGCAATTGTTCTTCTTGCAGAGCCGCAGAGCAGCAGCAGGCGGCAGGGATACGAGGTGAGCAGTCAAGAACCCGCGCAGCAGCAAGAATTACACGGATGTATTTGGTTGAAACGCTGCGAAACTCTCTCTCTCCGGCTCTAGAAATTCTCGTGGCTCTGTTTGTGACGGCGTTTGCTGAGGACCCTGCACCACCCCGCTGTAGAACCTGAACTCATCTGTGTTCGTCTAAATATATATATATATATGTGCGTATACGCAGAGGAAGGCGACTGCCCTCCATGTTTTTCATAAAGCTTCCCAAATACACACACACATATGTGTGTGTATGTGTTCATGTAGATAAACGCAGACGGATAGAGGACCAGATATATATACGTTCCCTCGGGTCCCCTGCGAGTTTTTTTCCCGCTGCTGCTGCTGCTGCTACTGCCACTGCATCTGCTATTGCTTCCACCGGTGCGGTTGCTGCCGTTCCTCTGGTCGTTGGTCCTGCTGCCGCTCTCGGATTGGTGGCTCCTTTTGCCCTTCTTCGTTTTTGAGCAGCTGTTTCGATGTGGCTCTTGTAGACCGCGTGCTGCTGTTTCTTTGTCCTTCAGAATTTTCCTTCGGCTCCAGGTGCTGCAGGGGGTGCTGTACATGCTGCAGCTGCGTATTTCAACTGCGTTGGCTGCTGCCTTACAGCAGCTGCGCAGAAACGCCTCTGCACCGGCATTTTTCTCTTCTGTTGCTCCCGCAACTGCCGCTGATGTGTCTCAGTGGAGTCCACGGCTGCAGCAGGCGGTTCGTCTGTACGAGGACGCAGAGAAGAGAAAGGCTGCTGCTGCTGCAGACTCGGTGCTGCGAAGCCGCCAGCCGCAGCTGCTGCTTCCCCCCTCCTCTTGCGCTTCTGTCACTGCTGCCGAGATGCACTCGCTTGCTGCCTCTTCGTCGACTCTCCCAAGGATGCGGCTGCCAGGGCCTACTGCGCCGCCTGCGGCAACGACCCTGCCTGCGATACAGCCCCCTGCTGCTGCTGCTGAGAACGTTCTCTTCGAATCTGCTTCCACGCGTGCACTTTTTTACGGCACCGGCGCACACCAAGTGGCAGCCAGCACCGGGTCTGCGGGCTGGCGGAGACAGCCCGTGGTTCTGCACCAGCAACAGCAACTGGCCGCAGCAGACGCGGCGGCGGAACGTCTCCGCCGTCTCGTGGAGCAGTCAGACCACCTCACCGGAGAGCAGCAGCAACAGCAGCAAGAGGAAGAAATTCCTGCTGCTGACGCTGTAGAGGCTGCTGCGCCTCCTTGTGCTGCACGTCGCGCAGGCGTTGTTGGACACGTGGCTGCAGTCGGCAGTGCAGCTGCGCAGGACGGAATGCAGCGGCAGCACCATGCGGAGGAGAGAAAGAAAAAAGAACAGGGAGCAGACCAAGAGCAGCACCAACACCAGGAAGAGCAACGGCCCGCTCAGCGAGAGCAGCAGATAACACCTACGGCAGAAGAGACCCCGTACCGCAGCGCTTTGTCGTGGCTCTCGGGATCAGATCGTCCAAGTCCTGCAGGAAACGCAGCAGTTTCTACTGCAGCAGCAATACCAACAGCAGGAGACGGCGTGAGGGGGCAGGCGCAGGTGGTGGACTTGTCGAGCCAGCGAGAGGTATTCTCTGCTGTTCCCGCTGCGATTCTTTCTATTCCGATGGAACCTCCCAAGCCGCACGTGCCTCTGTATTTCTCCTCTACGCTTTCTAGCTTCTCGTCTGGTGCTGCAGCTGCTGCTGCAGCAGGAGCGAGCGGGGGCCGGCGGGCCGCAGCACCCGCCTCGATAGTAGGTTTGAGAGCAGGCACAGCCGCAGAGAGGAGGCGATCAGCAGCACCCACAGCTGTTGCAGAGGGAGCAAGGAAGAAAGAGGGGCGGCGGGGAGTGTCTTCGGCTGCTGATGCATGTACGTGGGAGTATGATTTCTCTTCGGATGGGACTGAGGCACTGCCGCACAGCACCTTCAGCAGCCCGCGATCGTCGCTTCACCGCGAGCGTGAGCTACAATTTTCTACTGCTGCTGCAGCAGCTGCAGCTCCTGCGTCTTTTGATACTCCTTCGTCTCGCGGGGGGATCTCCAGGCAGCGGCAGCAACAGCAGCACGACATCCCGCTCTTTTTTCTGAATGCTACCACAGCACCTCCTATGCGTCGTTTCCTGGCCCCCCCTGCAACCATCCTCGGCAGCACCAGCAGCAGCAGCCGCGAAGTAGGAGTAGAGCAGCAGCAGCAGTTTGTTGCGCTACTCAGCGACCCCAAGATGTACGACTACTTCGAACAGCAAGACAGAGGTACGGGAAGCACCAGCATACACAGATACTGCACCTTAAAGGTAGAGAAAGCAGCACCGGTGTAACAAAGGCTTTAAGACTGAACCAAAATCAAATAGTCGGAGACAAGAAGGATACGGAAAACAACACATGCTTAGGCAGGTGGTCGCTGTGCAGCGTCACTGCTGCTGCTGCCGTCTCCACTAGAAGACGAGCATTAGGGAGTGAGCACTGCTGCCGTCTGCAGAACCGATTCTGCTGCGTACGAGGCGATGATCCGCTTGGGATGAACAAGTCTGCAGAGCTGTACCTGCTGCGTCGCCCGGGTGAACCACTGCCACTTGACATTAGGCAGTATTCTCCACATTGATGTGTGTGGTTAACGTATACAAGCGCTCGAGAGTAGGATGTTGACATAGGGGAGAATGGAAGATCCATCACAGATACACACACATATTGAGATACACATATATTTATATATGAGCATAGATAAGCATGCCCTCCCCGGAGGATAATGTACATATGCGTGTATATATATATATATATGTGTACCTCCTTGAGTGACTGCCCATCTCCGCACATCTGCTTTAGCGAGAGGAAAATTTGTCTGCAGAAAGAGAGAAAGGTAGGAAGACGAAGACAGAAAACGCTCCTTCTCCAAGTCGTAGACGTATTCACACGCGCATGGAGAAGGCAAACACTTTCTTCACTTTGAACTATTGTCATTCTTCACCTGCGTTGCCGTGGTGTTGCTGGTGGTTTTCTGTTCAGAACTCGACAGTCTGATTGCACGTTTTTCCGGAGAGAAGAAGATAGACAGCCCCTCGCCGTCGCTTGTTTGCTACGACTCAACGCCGCATATGCGTGGGGAGGAACTTTTGGGGAGCAGCAGACGCCCGGCAACAGCGACTGATGCTGCTGCGGACGCTGCTGGTGCTGCACCTGGAGACGCAGGGCGGAGGGAAAAAAGATTTTCTTCTGCACGTTCGACGCGGGGGCGACCACGTTGTGGCGGGTCCACGCGACGGCTCAAAGCAGCAGCAGGAAAGGAAGAGAAACACGCGGTGCACAACAGAGAGGCTGCAGCTCCAGCATCGAATCTGTGGAAGAGCCGAAGCACAGTTGCTGCTGGAAGGCTCCGCAGCAGCAGCAGCACAGCCACCCCGCCTCTCTTGTCTCTGTCCACGTGCGGCTTCCCTGTTTGCTGCTCCGCATCGCAAGAAGGAGCAGAAGCCGTCGACTGGTCGGCGTCAGCACCTGCTGCTCCCGATGCTGGTGATGCTGCTGCTTTCGAAGCAGCTGCGCGTGAGCCGCCCCGCGCCTTGCCTCTCCGCCCTAGCTGGACTGTAGGCGCTGCTGCGACTACTGCAGCGCCGCAGCCGACGCCTGCTGTCCCGGCCGCGCCTGCTGCTTATTCTCTGCGTAACACGCTGAGGACGCGTGGTGCTACCGCTGCCCATTCACCTGCCTCTCCGAGGACTGCCTTGCCCCCGCTGAGTGGACACCAGCACTGGCAGCCCCAGCTGCAGCTTGCTCCCGGCGAGCAGGAGCCTCTTGCTGAGAGGCCAGCACCACAAAATCAGCTGCGCGAGGCCTACGCGCTGCAGCAGCAACAGCAACAGCAGCTGGAGACACAGCAGCGACCGCCGCGGCAGGGGTGCGTGCAATCACAACAGCAGCCGCCGCAGTTGTACACGAAGGAGCACCAGCCTTTTTCAGGGGAGCTGCCGCAGTTGAGATACCGCGAGGAAGGGCTCCCGCGAAGACAGGAACCAGTGCGCTTGACGCCTGCAGTTGAAGCTTCTCCTGGTTCTCTGTCTCCGGGTGTAGGCAATCCCTTTCAGTCTGAAGCTGTCAATCCTCGGTGCCGTCTGTTTCTTTGCAGAGGACTCTGGCAAAACTGCACGAGCGTAAGAGGAGAGAGTAATACAGACAAGACAAAGAGTATTGGCCGTAGCTGCGAGAGTAGCGTGGCGCCGCGCAAGCGAGACACAACGTTAGAGGGGACCTACTCTCGGATAGGCGGGAGGGCTAGTGCCGAGCCATACGTCCACCACACCACAGCGTGCGACGCGACATCGCTGTGGCAGCAGCCACAGCATTACCAGACACCTCACACTAGAAGCTACGCCGACGTGGGGCTTGACAGCACACAAACAGCAGGTGCGTGCGGGGCAGCAGACAGGAGCACGGCAGCAAGATCCGCACCTGAAGAATTTCTGGCGGGGATTAGGAATAACGGCTGGCGGGAAAGACATCGCACGCATCCTGCCAGCAGAAATGCCCTTCTGGTCCCGAATTTTGCCGCTGTCGCTGCTGGTCCCAGTAGTCACCCAGCGACTGCTGCGGTGCCCGCGTTCGCTGGAGGAGGTTCTTTGCACAGCGCAGAAGCTTCTCCTTTCGCTGCGTCGCGGTAGATGGACGTTGACGCGCAGAAAGGCGGCCTGCACACAAGCAGCACCGGCAACGAGCGATACGGACGCACACACGTGTACGTGTGGGTACATGACTTTAGGTGCACGTACACACACAGGCGTGTGTAGACACGCGCAGCGCACAAACGTGTCTCATTCTCTCTCTTTATCCGTACATATGTATATTCGCGTATTCACCATAAAACACCCGTACAAAGCATACATATAAAATGCACGAGGATGCAGGTCCTAGAGTGGTGGAACAGCGGCAGAAGCGTACAAGCTGGAACCCGTATCGAGCGAGACTCGCGGTACGCGGAAAGACTCACTACATATTTAGACTCTACTCGGATGCGACTGTCGTAAAAGGAAGACAAAACTGGTAAAAAACGCGTTCCATATTGCGAGCGAACGTGAGGCAGTCCTCACACATCAACGTGGCGCACGTCCAGTGAAATATTTACCCGCACGTGGTGAGCTGTTACGCAGCGACTTTTGAGTTCGAAGTGACGGTTAGTCATTTTTCCGATATTGTGCGAAGCGCGTCAGCGTGTAGTTTCGGGACGGGTAGTGGACTGAAACTGCACTCTCAGGCACAACCTCGCACCCAATATTTTTGCAGACGTTTCTTCCCGCAAGGGCCACAGAAGCATGAGGTGCACGCCTCGTGTGCGCGACCTGTACACGACTGTGAGGACAGCAAACCAGCTCTGTCTAACTGTAAATGCGTGTAGAAATGTAGGTGATGGACACTTGCACACACGCTATGCTGCGCAGCCAAATAGTGTGTCTGCGCACACTCGTTGGGTACGTCGTATTAGCGTAGACGGTGTAACACACCGCCTGCGCCGACACACATGGACGTGATTGGCAGGCAGATGCGTGCGAGCTGGTGCTCACATCTGTGGATAAGAAGCTTTTATATTCTAAAGTCGTTTCTTCCAATGTGCTTTTTCATCTTGCATGCGTACATAGATACGCACGTCTCCAGGGCACAATACACCACTTCATTTACGTATGTCTATACGTAGATGGAGGTGGGTAAGCAGATCTCTACAGACAGACAGATGCACTCATATATATATATATATATATTTCGATCTCTCTGTACATGTATATACAAAGGAGAGATGTAGGGGTTTGGTGGCGGATCACGACTTTTTCCCGATGTCTGGACGCACAGCAGAGACTTGCGGATGATGTCTTATCATTAACTTTACTGGCGAACCATCCAAAGCAGAAAAGCTAGACACCATCACCTTACAGTGTCAACCTCCTCCCTTCTACGTATTCACTTGCATGTACGTATGTACGTCCGGAACTATAGGTATTTCGGCGTGAGTCCATACAAATCAGCTTTACCTGCTGGTGGGGAGAGAAAGGAGAAGCAAGCCGGAGTTTTGCAGTGCATGAGGGAAATGTAGAAGAGAAAATCCGGGCATGACTGAATACTCGCATTTCTTCTGTAAGCCCTCAAGTGTCTTCAGTTTGATAACATCATGTCGTCCCAGCTACGTGAAGAAAAGCAACACCTGCTAGTAAAACGAACGTAGGGGCGCTGTTGCATGAGCCTCTACGCCCCAAGAGCTTTAGAGAGGAGCACCCACCATTCCGGGGGCCAGCTGCGAAAGAGGCTTCTTCCATCAATAAAACAACGCAGAAGCAGAAAAGATTAGCGGCACACATTCACAAGTATACCAGCGCTTCACGTGGTCGCGCGCTTGTTCCTTTTCGCACTCCCGCCTACGAGGGGGGTGTACGAGTACATACGCCTGTGCTTTTCTGATCATACGGGTGTATTCGTGCACCGGATGTGCTCGTAATACCTCTGCGAACGCGGTTGTCTCTAAGTAACTCTGCTCTCATACATATGTGCCACGCCGCACATCCATCGGCTTCACCGTGCCTATAGTAGACGTGCAATAATAATTTCTCTAGTGATAAGGTAAGGGAGCTGCGCAGACGCCTGGGCGTATCTTTCAAGACGGTCAACGAGACATATGTTGTGAACAGGAAGAGAGGAGAGCTGCAGGTGCAGCACGATGAATACGGCACTAAACGCATGACAAATCTGAAATGTGCTTACACGTCTATTCCTACGCTACCGCCTTGGCTCTCCACGAAAATGGCTACGCATCACACTGCCTCACCGTACGAATGAGAGGACTTTTCAAACCAGAGAAAGCACGGATGAGACGTGCCACGCCTTTCATTTCAAAATCTCTGCGTAACGAAAAAGCTGTTTCCCGTTTGAAGTTAGGACTGTAAGCTGCACTGAGGGAACAATGCCGACGTATGATGTTCGGCTTTCTGCGTAATGTGATTCGGCTGTTTTAGAAAAACCTTTCCGGACGCCGCTTGCGTAAGTTGCATCTGCACTTGAACACAACATATGTACACGCACATACACGTATAACCTGTGAGGCTTTCGAGGAACATCGTATCTGTATAAAGCAGGGCTTTACTGAGCCAAGAACTGTGCAAGCCATGTTGTCATCGAAGAGTTCAAAGAGAATGACCACCTCTCTTCACTTCTTATTCCTCGTAAGCGTTAATGACTAAGTACACGTACTCCGCCTATGGGACATTGCGTAACATAGGTGACCACGGCGCACATTGGGTAATTTGAAAAGGACGTAATATCACATTTGTAGAAGGTAAAAATTCAGCATTTCCACCAGCGGAAACATATTCTGTTGATGCCTGGCAAAGGGGGAAACAGCTCACCTGAATGGCTGCGCAGTGAATAACACAAACAGCCCTTGGAATATTATTTCTCGAGTTCACCTCAATTCACCCACTCTAGGCACGCAAGGCTGTAATGTTGATCAGAGTGCCGCTACGCACGGTAATCCCAGAAACCGTATGCATGTTCTTATCTTGTTAAAAATGTATTTTACTGTTCCGCAGTCGGAGGGAAACGAGTGCAAGTTTGTGTCTCGTCAGTACTTTGTTCATGCCATCTAAGAGATATCCTTCACACTTACTCAGTTAGATAAAATGTGAGGAGCTCTGTCAAGTGCGCAGGAGGGAATGTACCGCGCGCAAACCCCTTCTCGACTCTAGTAGTGTTGATCAGTTGTTCAAGCCTCATCTGATCCATTTGACCCAATGAATCATTCGTCACAACGTATGCGCGTGTGTAGGCTTCCCTGCGTCACACGTCGTAAGGTATGTAATTTTTCATTCGTGCGCTTACACAGGTGCGTTACCGTATACCTCCTTTACACAACAAGCGATGCACGTGGGGTAACATCATCCTATATTGCGTAGTTCCCTGCGAATATTACTGTGCATTTCCTTTTTGTACGGATGTGCGCACGCGTGCCTGCGTGTGAACTGGAAGCGAGACTGATGAGGAGCAGTATGGGCAGAACGCACTTATATGCTTTCTCCATTCCTACCCACGAGCACACACACGCACACGTGTATATATTTATGTACCTGCTCATGGACATTTAAATACGTACTACCGCTGAAACCTAATCACCCACAGAGGGACATTTATATATATATACTAAACCCTGAACCCCAAACGCTAAACCCCAAACATATACATGCAGGTGAACGGGTATCCTACCCTGCTGTGGTTGCAAACTTAAGTATGCGTATGCGGATTCGATTATTCCTGTATACGTATATAAATATATATACATGTATGCACGTATGCATACGCACACACGTATGCATAGGTACACATTGGTCTACATACGTACGTATACGTCCGTATACATGCGCACATACGTATCCATACACATCCATACCTTTAAACATATGCACGTGCACATGTATGTTTATATATACATAAGCGCACATATACCTGTATATTCCCACTTCTCTACAGATCCGTCCCTGTCGAACGAGCAAAGTAACGTAAGTACACGTACAAATACATATGGACATAGATATATACATATATATATATGCATACGTGCGTACACCCAGACATATATACACACACACATGCATTCACACAAACGTGCATACATACATACACACGTACACACGATTATGCGTCCATAGAGACACGGGTGAAAGTACACAGGAGCCCAGATACGCACATGAGTGCATCCATCCATACTCACACACATTCTTGCATGCGTGCGTATATGTTCGTGAGCGTATCCCTGCAAAGTAACATACGAACATACGTGTACGCGCATACCTAGGTACTCCACACAACTATATTTGCACGCGTCGTCAACCACAAACGTAGACACCCACCATATACAAACGGTAGTACATATATATCTTTTTAGCTACGTACAATTGCACATACTACCATTTATCTACCGACACACGTACATACGTATGGGTATACGTACATGAGTACGCACAATATGCACAGACGCACACCCGACTACGCATCACGTACATGCGCTCCTCTACATGCGTCCACAAGCATGCATGCAAAGGTAGAAGTCCACAATGAGAGGATACAAAGATTTGCGCGAGTCAGACACTAAACATACTCCTAAAACGCTTATAATCTACACAGTTGTTGTGCGTCTACTTCTCCACGCACGTCCTTAGTCCGTGACTATCTACGCAGACATGCGTTCGTGTGCACCGCCGATGAACTCGCGCAACGTTGAGCTGCCGGGTGTACGTAGACAAGAGGGCCGTTTTCGAGATACACGAAAGTAAGGTGTTTCATTTGTTTGTTCCCCTTATACCACGAATCTCCTAATGGAACGGAGAATGTCAGTTTATTCTGTTCTCGCACCGGCGACGAGCAGCCTCTGTGTCCTGACCGTGTGTGTTCATCGCCTCTGTTAAATGTCACCTCCTTGCCTTCACAGATTCACTTTTGCCGCCTTTTTCCCGTATTTCATCGTCAGTCTCCACAAGCGAGGTACTGCAATGTATCTATTGTGCCGCTGGCATCTACGAGACTTTCTGCCCCATTCTTTCCGTCCCCTAATGATCGAATTCTCCAACTCTCTACCAGTTTTCCGTCACTCTCCGTCGACCGGCTTCTCTGCAAATATGCGCACACCTATCTATACACAGTGACGTCTTCACTGATATCCCCCCGCCTCTCCGTTTCTTCTCCCGTTAAGCATCAGTGTAAGCATCAGTGCGGTGTTTTCTTTGTCGACACTTTCAGCCGCCTCTTTTTCTTCACGATTCACGCCGCCCCGTAATATCTCATCCCTTTTGCCTCTCTGTTCCGTCTTCCTCCCACACTTCCGCCCGCTTCTCCGCCATCGCGTCCTCCTAACTCTTGCTTCTTAAGTCTCCCTCCTGTATACCTCGGTGACTTGTCCACTTCTCCATTCCGTGTTTCGTGTTATTTGGGTCTTCGGCAAGTTGCGTCTCAACCTTTTCTCTTCGTTCTTCTCCTCCTCTCTAACACGCATTCATTTTCTCCGCTCTCCCAGTGCTTCATTCTCCCTTCTTTACTCCCAGTCCCTATCCCGCATCATAAGGCAGACTTTCTCAAACAAAATGCCGCCCGCCTGTGCGGCATTCCTTAAGGCGGACGGCTACGATGGCGATGACTACTACGTCAACGATGACGCCAGTCCCATGGCTTGTGTCCACAGTGAGGAAGCACGAAAATTGACGTCACTTTTCTGTTTCTCTGTGTCGACTTTAACCGTTGCACCTCGGCTGTCGTAAGGTTTTATCTCCCTGCAAAGTGAATTTGGTAACCATACGTAAGGACAGATGGCTTTGCTACATACGTGTATATACAAAAACGTGAATATATATGTGTCTATGCATACACACATACATACATGTGTATCCTTTATGTGCAGACCTCTGTGCCTGTGTGTGTCTCTCTCTCTACATACGTACATGCACATGGTGACTGGCACTGTGTAGTGTATAGCTCATTACAGAGACACTCAGTCTGTGGCTTCTGTCAGTCAGAACTTGTGCGTTCTATGCAGGTGCTCTTTTGCTCTATTCGCTAAAATGAGGACAGTCGTCTGCGTATGTACACACCTGTACACGTACACGTGTCTCTGCCGTATGAATCCCATCCCGTACCGAGCTACGCAGAGTGGAAGGCTAAACCTCAAGCAACTGAGCTGCGTAGCCGACGTTAGTATGCAGCACGTGCCTCTAACACGTCTGTGTTGACCCCCTTGTGTTGCCTTCCTACACTTCTCCCGAGTAAACATACGTGTGTGTGTGTGTGTATACCTGCAAGTCTCTTATACACGTGTATACGTGTACATACGGATGTTCGAACATACATTCATATATACGTATATAGGTTTGTGTATGTCTGCTCTAGTGTCTGCACACACACGTAGACATGCACACATGTGTATACGACTCTATACGTGTATATAGATATGTATATGCCCCAGCATATGCACATTCCTACACACTCAGAGCTACGTCTACATGCCCGTGGAGAGGAACGTACTTAAAGACGGTTTGCGTGCTTGTCTCTTGATGTGTAGAACCTTGTTCTGGACGTGGACCAGGGGAAGTTATACGTACCATCGACAGGCGTTTGAGAAGTATTTCTTCTTTGGTCCGAGTTTGAGCAACTGCTTCTCCACAGGCGCAGCTGCTGTAGACCAGCACGTTCGTCGCTGCTGCTCGTCACTCACCTTTCATTCCCCTGCCCGTGTAGCTTGCACCTCTTGCCGCAGTGTTGGACTTCTGTACATATACACGTATATATATATATATGTGTGTGCAGCGAGCCATTCGGCGGCTTACACGCGTCGACGTTCAAGGTGGCGGATAACCCCGTGGCCACGTTCGATGTTTCTTGTCACAGGTCCAAACATATAAACACACATATATGTATATGTGTCTATATATAGATTCACGTATGTACATATATATATACATATATGCGTATATACGTATATATATATGTATGTGCGTACATATGTGTGTGTAAACATATGTATGTGAGTGTTCATACATGCGTCCACGCGTAGGCAGATAGACGTACGCATCCACATATGGACGACCCATGCATGGGACCAGCACCCGCGTGTACACAAGTGCCACTGCAAAGCTGTGAGCGTGTGAGATATATAATAGATGGCTGTGCAGAAGAAGGCAAGTAGGGGGTGCCTTGGTGCAGTGGTCTGCGTGGTGCGTCGCGCCTGGCAGAAGGGAGTGCTTTATAGCGCGGTCCCACGCTTTCGGTATCCTCCTGGTGAGCTGCCACCCAAACTTCCACATCATCCCTTCCACTTTTCTAACACCACCGACCTCGTTTGTCCCCCCACCCCCCACCTCACATCCTGCACGATACACATATATGCGTGTGTGTGTGTCACGGGCATCTCTGTGTGAAGTCCCTGCCCTTCGCACCGTCTCTCGTAGTGGGTGGCTATGTAGATGGCATCTTGCACGTATATTCGTCTGTAAGCAGTTCACCCTGATGATATACAGATGTGTTTACGTATAAGTGTGCGTCTGCGCTTGTGTAGAAGCCTGTTTATCGGCTTCTTTGCGGCGTGCACATCAACACACCTCTGTGGCGCATGCATACGCGTGGAAAGAATTGCGAAGGTACGTACGTGTGTCTGCATACCGCATCCTGGTGTGTGTGCTGCAGCATTACCCGCGCCAGGGGGATGCCTTGCCGCGTGGACACCACCTGTGACTCACTTCAGTTGCAGCGACAGCAGCAGCAACAGCAACACCAACAGCAGCACTGGCGTTCGCACGCAGACGCTTCCCCCGCCGCACTACTTTGTTGCGGCGACGAGCGCCGCCGACCAGCGTAGTAATGAGGTAAGTGCTCTTTTGGTTCACACGCGCACTGGCTACTAAGTAGAAATTCTAGCCCACGTACATTTACACATACACATATGCAAATATATATATATACATATGTGTGCGTGTGTATCAACGGACACGCACAGAGAGGGAGGGCGAGCGCGGGAAGAGGCGTGCTGTTCCGCCAAGTGTGTGCTGAGGGGTACACACACACAGCGAGGTCTGTACGACTGCTGCGTTGAAGGGGCGCACCTCTGTGTACGAACGGAAGTAGCAGCAGCTGCAGCAGCACGGCCCGCAGCGTCCGCTCATCAGCAGCACCAGCAGCAGCGGCGTAGGCAGAGACCGTCACGCCCTTTACAACAACAGCAGCAGTCGTGCCGGGACAGCCGGCGTTCGGGTTGCAGCGTCTGCGTGCACACGCTGTTCTGGTGCTTCTTCGAAGACGGCATGTCCCCGAGCACAGACACGTATATATGTATTTACGCGTGTCACACCTCCACCCCCTCTAATCCGTCATATATATATATATATATATGTATCAGCGGATAAGTCTGTGTACACCGGTCTCTCTGCCATATTTGAACAGACGTTCACGTGTACATGCGTGGGCTGTACAGACCGTCCGTATCTGTGAATGAGTACCTCGACGTTTTAATCTGTACGCGTATGTGTAGGCCTGCAGAGCGTGTATACACGTACGTCGGTATTCATCTGTCTTTCTTTTATGTAGGTGTATTTACTAATACAGGTTCGTACGGTCTGTGCACATATTCACTGGTGTGTTACAGATTTAGGTATGCCCAGGGTACAGACGTAGACACTGGCATGTTTGACCATATGTGTGTCTCTGTCTGTGTGTATAGATCTTCGTAGAGCTGCAAACAAAAATTCGCAAATCCGTGAGCTCCGCTCTGTGCCTTATAGTGCGACTATACAGACGAGTGTCTGACAGAGAGGTGCAGAGAGAAGGAGAGCGAATGTGTACGTCCTTCCACTGTTGCGGGAAGCTGCAACGGTATAGTTGTGCGCGCTTCCGAATGAAGATGTGTACATGCAGTTGCACATGTGTCGGGAAGTAGACAAGTGATCTGGTGCACGTTACTCCCCTTGAATGCTTGTCTTTCGGTATCTCTGTGAGAAGCAGCAGCGCCTGTACTACGGTAGTGTGTTTGTCTGTACAAGGGCGGGCGGAGGGTGTGTGCGTACAGCAGCAACAAGGATTCCGCCTCCCTGTGCTGCTGCTGCTGCTGACGCTTTCGGAGCCGTGGCTGCTGCTGATGTCGCTCTCGTGACATCGCTCTCGCACCACTGCTGCTGCTGCTGCCGTCGCAGACGCTGCGGCTGTCGCTGCGGATCCTTTTGGTGGTGCAGCGGCTACGGTTGGTGCTGCCGCTGACGGTGCGGTTGGGGCTGCTGCCGCTGCTGTGTCGCTGCTGGTGACGCTGTGGTGCAGCTGCAGATATTGAACTATTTTGAAGAGACGTGCGACGTCGAGTGCAGCACGCGCATCCACCACCCACCCGAAGTGCATGCGCTGGCGCTGCTGCCTTCTGTCCCTTTCTTTTCCGAAGAAGTTTGCTCTCGCTTCGGCAGCAACAATTCTCTTGCAGAAGCGACGGGAGCAGGAAACAGCGCCACAGGAGAGGCCCCCGCAGCACGAGCAGCAGCAGAGGCCGCAGAAGCGTCAGCGCCAGCAACAGCAGACGCAGCAGAAAGAGGAGGAGGCGCAGCAGCGGCGTACGACAATAGCAGCACGAGTCAACGCGACAAATCAACGAGGGCTCACGTTCCTTTGTTTTTCGTTACTGCATTTCCTGACCCTGCGGCTCGCTACGCAAGTAAGGACGAGAATGATTTCAAGTGTACGTACACCCGACCCGTGAAGGTCCATCTCATGTCTCTCTTCTTCATTTGTGACCTCTTTACAAGTGGAGTTCCCGGCGCTACACTCCGCCTTCCCTTCCTGCGTTTTCTTTTGAGGCCGCCGCTTGGCTTACTGGCTGTCTTCCGGTACAGGTATGTACGCATGTATATGTGTGTATGTAGTAGCCCTATCAAAGGGCACATATATGTGTATCTGCAGACACTTCCGTATCATTCTTTACATTGATACTCAGAGATATTCCAGAAAATATGCATATGCGAATGATCGTAGAAAACTCACTGCACACGTATACGCGCAGATAAACAACCGCATATATCCGCATACATGTATGCATACGTACGCCACTGTAAAGAAATATCCGTAGATACATATATATATATATGTATATGTGTATGTATATTAATGGACGGACAGCTATGTAGGTATATCTCCGTATCTTCCTGTCCATGCACGTGCATCTACCTACGTATGTGTCTCTATATGCACGCATTTTTTTCACCGTCTCCCTCCCCACACGAGCACGTCGTGGAGTGGTGACGTGTAGATGCTGAGGAACGATGTGTGTACATGTTAGTGCGTGCCCGGAGCGTAGTGTGTCACTACGTGTGTATGCCTGTGTCCACACGTACTAACCTAATTGCAGGGACGAGCCACCCCTGCGTACGTGTTGCAGGAAAATGCGTAGCAGTCTTGCAACTGCTACATGCAGAAGAAGTCACGTGACTCTCTGCCTTCCTCCGTGTGCGCGTCAGAAGGCATGCAGGCATCCTGCTGCTGACGGGGCTTCTTTTTCTGCCGGTGTGTTTTTGCTGCTGTGTCTCTGCGTTGCTGGTGTGCTGCACCTGCTGTCTTGATTGCACGCCCGCGGCCGCGCTGCTGCAGGAGACCGCTGTGTGGCCTGGCGCTGCAACGTCGAGGTGTCTACTGCATGCGGAAGCGATGCTGCGCTCGAAGAAGAGGAGGGCGCGGGCCTCCGTCCTGCTTCTCCTGCAGCGCCTGCTGCAGTCGAGCCGCTCAAAGTGGGGGAGCTACGCAGCAGCCGACCGTTCAACAGCATCCACAGGTGACCTCCCCCCACCGGCCGCATGCCTTTTTCTACCTTGCCAGTGTCGACGGTTCATCGGACAGAAATATGCTCCGCAGTTTCACAGGCTGTCATCTTCTTGCGGCGAAAAAGAGACAGAGAGAAATGAAGATTTTCTTATCCCAGATACACATATTCTCTCTCACGTAGATGCCTCTTACGTATCGTTGCACATATGCAGCCACCAAGGAAAATCTCAGTTGCCTACACAGTGGCTTCAAGAAGATACGACGGACCTGCATGCGGCCGTTTATCCCCGGCCATTTACCCGAACCTTCTTTCTCTGCGTGGCAGGGTCGCGGATGCTTCTTTCTTCGTTTACGTGGACAAACCGGCTCGTACTACGTGGGAAAGATGCGCTACTGGATATGTGGCAGCTGCCTGTGCCAACAGCATTGTGCAGACAGAAGGGTAGCTGTGGACTACGTGTTTCTTTCTCGTCGGCCCTTTTTTTTGGCTCTTTCCGTCCTTCTCGCTAGTCCGTTTCCCGTCTGTCGCAGTATACACGTATATACATACGTATGTACGTGCGTGCTGCGCCCATACGTCGTCGCCGTGGACACGTATACATACACGTACGTGCTTGCTGCACTCACGCCATTGCTTGAAATAGACATCTCTCTGCAGCGCAAATGCCACCTTTTCGTGTTCAGATTAATGCGATGCATCTCTTCTTGCATGCAGGGTGCCGCTGGTGATATTGCTGAGGCAGTGGCTTCTGTGCTGCTCGTAATGCTTCTGTTCGCCTACCAGCTCCCCTGGGAAGTGTGCGCGCCTTCCAGGTGCTTCAGACGCCGCTGCGGCACGTGCCGTCCTATTCTGAACTGATGGCCTTACAAGGAGGTGTATCTGCCGTGTGCGTGCGCGCCTTCTGTGGTGGTTACTGCTGCAGCTGCTGCCGCTTTCTGTACCGCCGCTGGTGACGTAAGCAGCCGCTTAGGCTTCTGCTGTTGATGCTGCTGGGACGTGAGCAGGTGCGGGTGCGGGTGCGTATGCTGCGTGGGCGCTGCAGGCTGGTGGCACGCGAGAGCAACTGCGCAACAGAGGGCAGCACGTCTGCTGCAGCAGAGCACGCGCTGGTAGCTGTCGTGACGGACGAGAACTGTAGCATTTTCAGGCCTGCCGCGGCTTCCTTCGAGGTGCGGGTTGCTGCAGCTGTTCTTTGATTCTCTCACGTCGTGACAGGTGTAATTTGCACTTTCGTCTATTTACTTTCTTTGGTCTATCTTTCACTCCCTCCGTTCCCCTCCCGCATGAAGAGCTTCTGTGGACCCCCCTTTGCCGCATGTCGTGTCTCACCGACTTGCCGTCTTGCAAGTACGTTCACCGCTGTCACCGTACATTTTGCGTGGCGTTCACACGACTCACACATGAGTCGTAGGTCTTGCGATCTAGTCTTTATACGCTGCTGCTCCCCACTTCAGCTGCAAGAAGAAAGGCAGACGCTTCGGCGCCGAGGCACTTGTGCGGCAGTCGTGGACGGCCCCTGCACCGAGCGTTTTTTCCTGCTATCTTCCGGTGTACATACACCCCGTGCCGTCAAGAGCGACGAGAGATGTGTTGCCGCTGTCCAGACCCCAAGCTCTAGGACGCCCTTTTTCTCTCCGGCGTGTCCACGTCTGTGCTCTGCGTCTTATGTGCACGTGCGAGCCGCACGACCTGTGTGTGCTGCAGTGTACTCTGGCGTACGTACACTCCAGAAGAAAGAGGAGGAGGCCGCTGCAGTCACGTGTTCCCACGCAGGATCTATAGCCCTTCTTCAGAAAGCCGTTTGCTGCAGAGAAGGGGGAAGCACGCAGACCGCGTCAAACCCGAGGAAAATTTTGTGCACATGTGTATATACACATACGCACAAATGTACGTGCGGTTACAAAAAAAGAAAGAGAGAAAAGGTGCAGCCGTGTGCAGCTTCGTCTTCTCGTGAAAGTCTCGTAGATGTGGTGGTGAAACGCTGACGTTTGTCCGAATGTGTTTGACGAGAGCTGGCGGGGCCGCCGGTGTGCGTCGCTCTCGCGCGGCTGGGCTGGCGCCTAAAACTGGGGCTTGACGAGACACCGGAGACGCGCGTTTGTTGGTGTATTTTTCTCTTTTAATGCCTACCTGTGGACACGTGTTTACGTAGAAGCAGGCACACGTATGTCTCTCTGTGCCTCTGTCTGTGTCTGCGTAGTCGCACATGCGTACCGGCGTTTCTATCCGTCGATTATCTGTATATGCTACCGCGGCGGCGCGGGTGCCCGTCTCCGCCAGTACGCCTGCCTTCCTCTACAAAAAGGAGTCTTCTGCAAATACACATGTGAAGGAGTGCATGTTCTTTTGTGCCACCAGCAGGTGGGCAGGAATCGGCTTCGCTGCGGTGCGTGCAGGTGTCTTTGTGACTGCCTGTGTACGAAGTGCCTGCGGGGCCGCACCAGCAGCCGTACCCACTCTCTCCACGAGCGCACCTACGTGCGTCTGACGTGTGCTGCAGGAAGTCTGCTGCGTTTCTTCGTCTTGCGGAGCGGCGCTGCGATCAGCTGCTTGGGATCCACACCACATGCACGTCGTGAGCGACCGACCCGCGTACATGCAGCTGCTTCCACTTCCACTTGAAAAGGCGTGTCCACGTCTGTGCGCTCGGATGACCTATATATATTTGTCTGTGTGTCTCTGTGTGTGGACGTGGACATTTCGTGAAGCTGCGGGTGCAACTCTGTATGTCCGCATAAACGTGTGTGGACGTGTGTGTGCGTGTCTCTTCTTATGCTTCCTCGTCTTCTTCTTCGGTCTCCTCCGAAAATCGACCCCGCAACCGTACCGCGCTCCTCGTCCTGCCTGGGCCAGGAGCAGCAGCACCTGCTGCCGACGAGAAGCAACAGCAGCACGACGCTACCCGTACAGATGTAGACGTATATGTGTATATGTCTGCCTGTGTCAGCCTTACATGCGTGTACGTGTGTGTGGCGTGTGTGTACATTTGTAGACACGTGAAACCTCCGGTGTACGTACACCTGAAGTGCTCTCGCGTGAGTACGTGCGCGCACCGCTCGCGAGGTGAGCAGAAGATGCGCCTTCTACCGGAGTACCTGTGTGAATGAAAGTGCTTCACATTTCTACTATTTGTTTGCTGTTACTCCCGTCCCACCCTGTCCTTTTGCGCATCTGGCTGCAGACGACATATACAGAAACAAATACAAGCGTAAAACATACATGTATCTCCCTCTCCGTTGTCTTTATATCTATCTTTTGCCCCTTTTGCCTGTGTTCTTCGCTTCCCTTCCTCCGCTCTTCGCTGCCATTGTATCTCTTACTACACTCCCTCTTGTGTCACCGTCTTTACGTTTCCCTTCTCTTCCTGCCCTCCTGTTTCGTACGCATTTTTTCCTCTCCTTCTTGTTTTCTCCGGGGTTCTTGTGCCACGACTGCACGTGCGCCTTGCTCTCTTCTCTCCGTCTTTTCTCTCTCGTTTCATACCCTCCGTCTTCCTCTCTCCCTGCCCTGATGTGCAGAGCTTCGTCCGACCCGCCCATCTTGTTTAGTGCTCTTCCTTTCCTCCGTCCATTTCTCATCGAGCTCGCGTTTCCCCGACAGCTCTTCACTTTTTTCTCCCGCTCGTCTCGTGTTTTTCGGGCTGGTGACTGCAGGTAGCGGCAGTAGAAAGCATGAGAGATAGTCTCGGAGGCGGCTTCTCCCACTGCAGCGGCGGGCTGCTGCGACTGTTCGACTTGCGAGTGAGCAGCAGCAGCAACAGCAGCACCGCAGCCGTGGTGCCACACACGTGCAGCACGGCCACCCGTGGTGCTGGTGCTGCTACTGGCGCTGGTGCTGCTTCGGCGTCCTCATCTTCGGCCACCGGCAGTTTCTCTTCTTTCTCTCCGCCCTTTTCTTCTTCTTCGACTTCATTGCGTCTTGGTGTTCCGGTCTCCTCTGTTACCGGCACAGGAGGCTGCACTGCTCTTCGCCTCCCTAGAGCAGATGGTCTGGCTGCTGCTGCTGTTTCAGCGAGAGCCACTGCTGCTGCTGCAGCATGTTTCAATCCCCACGGATGCTTTGCTGCTCCGCTAGACGTGCACTACAACCCGAATATGCCGTTCAGTCTCGTTACCGGCTCCAGCGACGGCTCTGCTGCCTACTGGGATCAGAGACGCTTGGAAAAGCCCATTCAGGTCCGCTCTACATATATACATATACGCTTGTATATTCGTGTATATATATGCATATTTATATCCTACATGCATAGAAGCACATAGACACAGATAGTGCTATATATGCTATATATGTATATATAAATATATACATATACGCGTATATCTCAACTTCCACATCCTATTCATACATATATACATATATATATACGTATATAAATACACACATATATGTATATATATATGTATGTAAATATGTATGGCAATATCCTATACATATATGTAAATACATATATGCATATATATATATATGTCCATATCCTCTCTCTGTGTATATAAGCAGGTACACATATGCATACAGACTTATATATTCATCTCCAACATATATGCATATAATGCATATACGCACACCCATATACATATTTCCATAGCCATATCCGTTAGAAAGCATGTGTATACGTACACACGTGCACACAAACAGACATACGCATATGTGTATTATTCGGTGCACCCTTATACGTGAACACGTATATATAATATATATAGAGAGAGATTTGATAAACTTCGCAGTGGTAAAAAGACACGTATACATGTGTGTGCACTCCTACGCATATGTGTATGTATATGTGCGCACAGCAACTACATACGCGCAGGTCTGCGTAGGGCACGGACGTACAAGGAGGTGCTGTCATGTTATACCTGTCTGTCGTCCACCAGCTACAAGCAAAACCTGCATTTCTGCTGCAGTAGATCTACAGAAGAGAATCACCTCTGTTAGATTTTATTTCCCCAAGCAGTGCAAGTCGACCGGTGTGTGGCGGACAGCTGTGAATTGCATTTCTGTCCTAGGCTGGCAATTCTTTGCTGATAAGTTAACTTCGTGTAGTAGTGACACCTCGCTGTTTGGACACATCACATATTATTGGCGTTAGTTGGTATACTGTCACGTGTGTGTCTGTGTGTCAGAATGTATAAAATGTCCACAACACCGGTGCGCGCCTAAGCATCTGCATGCGGCTGAAGTTGGCGATTGATGACGCATATTTACACGTATATGGTTCACCGCCTGCATGAATATGTACTGCGCGCTGAGACGTTCATAGGCGCCAGAATGTACATGCACACGTACGTCTTCACCCTCGTTTGTGTCAGCTGCGTCAATCTCGAGCGAAGCCAGGGAGACGGCTGTGCTGGGTCGTGTGAGACAGATAAACCGTTTCGCAAAGTTCAGCGCGGGCATTTATACATCTGCATTCGTCGACGAACAAACACACGTGTGTATGTGCGCGACATGAGTGTGGGTATGTGTGTCCCTATGTATATGTGCGTATGGAGATAGGTGAATCCATACGTGTGTGTGTGTGTGTACGCGTTAATTTTTAGTCGGGTGCCTCCAGGGGGATGAAGGTTCAACAAGGTGACCGGGAGGAGAAGTAGAAATTCCCGGCATGTGTGGTTGCGAGGAGACGTAAAAATATATGCGGCGTATGTGGTTGCGAGGAGACGTCGAAATACATGCGACATATGTGGTTGACAGGAGCAGTAGAATTACGCGGCATATGTGGTTGCGAGTTCTTTTACGTCATCCTCAAGTTCTGCTGGCAGGACACTGTTGGAGCCTGCGGCGCGTGCAGCAGCAGAGGTGGAAAATTGCGTCCGCGCTGCTGTTGCGTGCGAGAGGTTGCTGTAGGTGCTGCGGGACATCCACTGCCACTGGGTCACCTGCGTCCGTTTCAACGGCTTTCACGACCAGCTGCTTCTCTCTGCGAGTACGTGCCACACGCTTGCAGCTTGCTCTCCCGCCTGTGCAACTCCACGTGCGTAGAGATGCTTCTACTCTTTCTTCTGCTCATACGAGTCTCTGCTCACCTCCGTATGCTTCCGTATAAAATGGGAGAGCTCGTGGCTGCGCTGACGCAAACCTGCGCACTCCCACAGAAGGTGTGAAAGAATGGCCGAGGGCTCCTGAACGTATACTTGCTTGGCATTTGGAGAACGGCCTTCACTCAAATTACATCTACGTGTGAGAGCACAAATAGATATGGCGTGTTTGAGAAGCTCCCGCATCTGCAGGCGGGCGTGTGTGTACGCGTGTATGTATCTGTACGGATGCATGCGTCTGTGCACGTATGGCACACACAGAATACGGGTACATATATTATATATGTAACATATATATACATATATACTATGTATGTATGTACATATGTGCTTGTGTACGTATGGAGAGGTGTGGAGCCTTGTATATACCCCGACATACAAAGAGAGATAGATAGATACATAGCCGGATGTGCACGTCTATGTGTATGCCAGCGTGTACGCGTAAAAGGACGTGGGCATGTGAAGAGGAATGTCCTTGTACATGTGAGCCAATAAGTGTTTGTATGTATGCGGGGGAATGTCGGCAGGCTGCTGCGTAGGTCGCACGTGCACAAGTACCGATGCCTGCCTCAGCCGAAGCTGTGCAAGGGTCCGCGTGTCAAGTACATGCAGGTGATAGAGCGTGTGAAGAAAACAGCTCGACGCCTGTTATATGGCAGACGCGAAGGCTTCAGCCAGAAGAACAACGACGTTCTCACCGGCAGTCGCCACACACGTGTATACATAGTTAGAGAGAGACACACAGAAAGAGAGAAAAAAGGAACTATATAGATACGTACATATATTTACTGACATATATATACATTTACATACATGCGTACGTACACGTACATATATATACGTATATACACATACCTATACATACGTATATATACATACACATACATATGTACCCATACGTACATATTTAGTTCTTCCTTCCTTTGTATATTTAGTTCTTCCTTTCTTTGTATATACGTATACATATATGTAGACAGGGACAGACGGAGAAAGAGGTAGACATATCTATATATACATATATATATGTGTATATGTATACTTATGTTCGGTGGGCTTGTGATTTGCCGCGGCGGGTGCAGGCACAGACAACACAGTGAAACTTCACTGCGTGGAAGACATAGCGGGGAGCAGCAGCGGCTGCTGCGGAACAGGAGGACGGGGAGGTGCAGGCGGCGCTGCAGGAACTCTGCGCAGCAGCAGCAGCGATGAAGCAACCGAACAGGAGCAGCAGGGCGGCCCTGGGGGACCGGAGCTCGTTTTCTCTTACGACGGTAGCGAGGTGAAGAACTATTCATTCTTTCTTTTTCGCGGTGCAGGCGTGACCTGGCACCTTGTGGGGCCCTCAGTTGCGCATATCCTTTGTGGCGTTTGTAGCAGTGTATTAGTGCTGTGACAACGTACCTTTGAAGCAACAGTAGGTATAGCAACACCTTCCTGGCTTCCTGTAATGTACAACTGCTCCTTCCCCTGCAGGGCCTGGATATGGAAACGCCCTCACGCAGCTACGTCTCTGTATACTCCCATTTTCTAATACGCATACGTGTGTTCACACATAAATACACACGTGCGTACATATATATATATATATATATACACGCGTATACACCTACATACATACATGCATATGTTTACACGTATATACACATATATATTTATATATGTACGTATACAGAGAAACTTGAGAGAAACTGTTTATGAGTCATGTTAAGACTGTTGCAGCGGTGCTGCTGGGTGAGTAGCTGATGGCGTAGCCGCACTCGTCCGTCTTATTCATTTTGAAGTGCAGAGGCTACTGGAGAGGAAAATCTGCGACACACATGCACGCGTGCCCGGCGGACACGAACCCGCGACATGTGTACGCATATGTCTGCCTGGCTATAGTGAAGTAACACCTGTAGCAGCTTGCAAACAACGAACTCGAAGAATCTAGTTTTCCGCCCAAGCATATCAGGAATTGAGTACACGGACACGAGTACACATGTGTACAAGTGTATCCCACAAGTGCACTTGATACGCGTGGAGGAACGGCGTGAGATTAGTCTTCTGGGGTGTTTATACACCGGAGGCGTATAGTTGGGGTTGCCTTGTTTCGGGTTCTCTCTTCTTGGTGCTTGCGCTTCGTTAACTTTTGTTCTTCCCTCCGACGACTTATGCCGACATACTACTTGCTTGCCCTGCTGCTGGTGGCTGCGACTAGCTGGGACCGCCGTGAAGCTGCTGCCGTTTTTCCGTGAGGCGTTGCTCGAGCCTCTCCGCAGATCCAGCTGCTGGCTGCTTCATGATAGTGTGGCTGCAGCTGTCGTTCGGACAAGCTGCGGGCTGTGCTGCGGCCGCTGCTGTTGTTTCGTTCCTTGCGGGTGCTGCGGCTGCTGCTCATGCTGCCGCCGCTGCTCGATGGGCTACCTCCTCTTCTTCCGTACAATAGTCCTTTTGCCTTGCCTTCTGCGATCCCGCTGTGCTGCCAACCTGTTTCGGCTGTGCCGACATCTCCGCGCTGTAAGAGGTACTACCGGAAGAAGCTTTCTTATATTAACGTAGTCACGCGGGTTGACGTGTACGTACACCACAACTTGTTGCCGGGGCGTATCTCCGCGGATACACGTACGGCCACATCTATCTGCATGCGCTGGTTTGTAGAGTTGCGGGTAAACTCATTGTGTTTTAATGAGTATGTGTGTGTACATATCTGTGTGCACGTGTGTATATGTATATGCGTGTATGTTTGTGTCTGTGTGCTTTTATTGCAGGATTCTGTTGCAGCGGCAGCGTGGGCAGCCGATGACGCCTGGACGTTTGCTGCTCTCTACGCAGACGGGCGAGTCTCCTTTCATCAAGTGCCGTCCAAAGTGAAGTATCGTATTCTACTCTAAATCTTGTGCGATTTGTGTCTTCTAACCATCAATATATACGTGTATGCACGTGTATGTGTATATTTGTTTACGTGTACTCTTTACGTGTATCCATATGTGTACGCACGTGCTGCTATACGGATGCGTACCCATGTATACGTGTGCACCCTTCTGTATGCGGATGAGGCAGCGCGTATAGACTGCCGCCCTGCGCGACAGCCGTTTGTAGGCAGGAAACCGTCAGACACCACGAGCACTTGTTGCAACGAAGAACGTCATTCCTGACGGCCACACGTTTCTTCGCGAAGACTATTGATAAACTGCGTTTCAGGGCTTCCCCAGCATTGCTGGTACTAATCTGTTGACCTCCCAGCGTCGAACAACCGTTTCTCGTCTACGTAAGGTTCAGCTCAAGCAACTGATAATCATGCGTATTCAAAAGCCCACGCTGAAGGGGTGAGTATATCTTTATCTGCGTGGTCCTTTGTAACACGCGTGCCCTGGTCTTTGGTTAAACTTCTACGGAGTGTGTGCAGCGTTCTTCGGTAGAGGGAAGCTACATGTAGTTGCTCAAATACAGAGCCAGTCGGACGCTGCTGAGGTCTGTGCTAAAAGGTTTTCTGATATTTCCAGCCTTCTTCGACGACGTAACTGATAATTATTCAGGTGCGCAGTTGCTCGCCGTGAAGAGTTTGACGCATCAGGTCGTCCTCGCCACCCCCGGCCATTGGTTTTGAAGAAACCTGCGGAAGTTCGCTGGACAGTTCGTAATTTATTGTGTCCAAGCTTTGTACCTGCTTCACAAAAGCGAACCGCAGGGACGCAACCATCGACTCTCACGTAAAGCATTCCACTGTTGTGCGTAAAGCCGTGATACCCTACTTCGTGAGGGAACCGCTCTCTCCTTCAAAGGTACGGAGAGACGTTGTAAATACAGTCATACACGTATATATCTTTGCACAGAGCATGTGACTGTGCAGCCTTCCTCCTGGAATAAACGGCACGCAAGCGGCTGCGACGTCTTTGCCGAAACAAGAGACGTGTGTTGCTAATACAGAAGATGAGCTCCAAGCCGGACGCACTTGCCCGTTCACTGCCTTCTTTTTCTGTTGTAAAACAGCCTACACTACTTGCAAACGAAATGACGTTGCTCTCTTCAGAAAAATGCTTGCGTTTATTTTGTCCGTTTCTTGCTGAAGACTCCTCCACAGTTTTCGCAACATCAACACTCTTGCATTCCGCGTACGTATGCAGGTCCCGTCTGCAGACGACTCTTTCGACACGGCAGCAATGAATTTCGACAGAGGGTCTGGTTGTACTCTTGACAACGGCAACACGTATTATTAACGGGAACAGCAGCACGTACAGTAAGTAGAGCGAAGTCGAAAAGGAGCCAGAGACACGGGAGTGAAGTAGAGCTCGACAGCCTCCATGCTACCCCGCGATCCAGAGATCTCCACTTACCGCAGGATTGCCGATGCAGCCCGGATTGTCCGGTGCCGGCGCACTCCTGTCATGTGGCGCGACGTCGTATCAGAGATTTTTTCTCTAGTGCTACACTAAAGCCCGTAATAGAGGGGTAGAGCAGTTTTTCGTGTGCACGGTTCGTCATAATGTTGGCCCATTACACCCTTCTTGTTGAATGATATTCAATGACTACAATGCCTACGACACAAAAGCTGAATTTTACGCGGTTTCACCTTTGGGGAACACGGTGATACCAACCGCAAGGAAATCCATGTTTCTCCTCATGAAGAACACGATAAATTCAAGCCGAAAAAGTATATCTGTATTTCTTTACATGTGTGGGCTCCATGTGAGAGTGTCGACAGTTGAGGTCTGATTTGCTAATCATTCAGACGCACGTGAACCCGGCGAGGGACAAAAGAAGAATTACCGAGATGTGTGTACCTTCGCGTGCAGTCGGATCCCTTCGAGTCAGGCAGTACAGGTTGATACGCACGCAAACTTATGTACGTAATTTCGCGTGCTCGTCCACGTCCGAAACAGGGATACCTTGCCACTCTGCATTCATGTCCGTAGAGTCCACGGCGTCAACAAAGTGCCGAATGTTTTCCGATGGTAATTTAAGGAAGTCGCGAAGCGCTAGGGGGATGAACGTGAAAGCCAGCTGCGTCACTAGCAAACGAGAGACACGTGGTATACCCACGTTCTACCAGAAGCTGCTGTAGAGCAGGGACTACCTACGTGGTTTCCTCATCGTGGAACAGCAAACCTTTTCTGAAGAAAGCATATTGTATGCGTTTGTGGTAAACAGTGCGGCCTTATGTATCGTTTTACGCAACTGTCTCATCAACTCCCTCTGCAATAAGAGTGACAAGTACACACAAACCGATGGGCATTCATACAATATCTACATACACGTTACTTGTTACCGTCTAGAAAACTACAACATGATTCTGCTTTTTTATGCGTGAGTACGTTTCGCCACCGCTGCTACTTTATGGACTCATTCGCGACATGTTTTCTGGACACATTACTGCAGTTATTTCTGCACTGACAGCGGCCACTCGTTTCCTGTTTGCGTACGGCAGGACAACCACTGTTTATGTTGAAGACGCTCTTTCTCTCAACCACCTTCCACGAGTGTCTAGCTCACACGAGTTCGAAAAACCACGCTTTCTCCGTAACTGTGTGTCAACAAGATGTGCAGCGGACAGGTGAAAAACCGCATGAGCACATGCAGCAATGCAGAACCCTGTGTTTAACGAAATACCGAGTTCCGCAAGCGCCTGGATGCAGGCCAGGACGAAAGGTCACGCTGGGTCATCTGCTATTAAATATCTACGCTTGCCCCCCCCCCCTTTCCACCGATGGAAAAAAGTACTGCTGCTGCACGAAGTCAGAGTGTCTCGCCACCGGGGCCCTGCACCGATACAGTTGACTATTACAACGACGTAGTTAATAGCTGTGATGAGTGCCGGTGGTTCACGACGGCTGAGGTTTCAGTGTTCCTAACATCGTGTCCGCGAAGTTTGGCCAGACTGTGCATTCGTCTAAATTTAACCATTTTCACCCGCTCAAACGCAGGTGTAGAGTTTCGCACCGGATCGCAACAGAAACCAACGTGTGCGTTTCCGTGAGGCCGTCTGCGATCTCCGCAACCAACGTATGGAGCGTGGTTCCAACGAGGCCACCACTAAGAATTCTAGCTCAAAACAAATGAGTAAGTGTCGAGTGATCATTTGTCGTAGATCGGCTTCCTTCTTCCTTGTTGGAAATTTGCTCTTTGTCAGCGGTCTTTTTAGCAAGGTCAGAGATTGGTCTCCGTTTCTCGCCCGTACACACGCACCGCCATAATAGTCACTCACGCTGTAGCAAATTAAAATACTCTGCGCATCATTCTACAAGTGATCCACGTACTGGCCAAGTCTACGGTTTACTACCACCACTTAGATTACCACACCTCTACGACTACTGAAAAACGAGTACTAGCGTACACGGCTTACACTACACTATCGCCATTACTACACCTTGCAGGCCTACTCCGGGGACAGCTACTAATAATCATCACCACTGCTGATGCTTCTTGTACTCTTAATATTTTGACTGCCACAACTAGTAATTCTGCGACGACACCAGTAACCAGTACTGCTGGGCTCCTCACGACTGTACCCACTCCGACTACTCGGGCTTCTGTTGTTTCCACATAGAAAGCGAGGGGCTAATGCTTGTTGGAAAGCGTGTGTGTGCTCGCGACAGGAGACGGTGCTACGCCTACAGACGTACACGTGTATGCTTACCGCACAAGTAGGAGCCTGCAGGTGAAAAACGCATGCCAACATGCATACAGATGTACTCGCAATGAAGAACCGCTGCTCCACAGCAACGGCGAGAGGACAGATTGTACAAACGTACAATCTCTTCACGACAGGCATCTGCGCGCATCTGCGTGCGGCGTCCGCACCTTACTGCAGCACTTCTGGATATGTCTCCGGATGTGTGTGAACGCACACGCATGTCTGTATAGATGGACGTGCGCGTAGTCACGCTTGTACGAATGGATACGAGGGCACACTTGGATGCACGTACGCACATGCCTACGCACGTGCGTACGTGTGCACTTGTTCTGCGGATTCTTTGGATTCGTGGCTGGATGCTGCATCGCCTTCAACGCGGTCGTTACGCTTTCTCCTGCAGGCACTTCGATCAACCTTCTCAAAAGAAGCTGGTATTAGGGGGCTGTCGATAGTGCTATTTCCTGGTCGCACTGTTGTTCGTGCCCTAGTGTCCTGCACCAGCTGCTGGTGCCGGTGTAACTCCTGTCGAGAGCAGGCCCTGCGGCAGGCTTCTTCCTTTTTCTCGTTCGTGCAAAGCACTGACTGTCACAAGAAGCGTCTCGTGGCCAGTCAGTGGTGCTGCGGCTGCTGCTGGTGTGGAGGCCCCCTCTTTCTTCCCTTACTTGCAGGTTTATCGCCGCCACAAGGGTCTAGTTGTTAGGCGCTGCTTCTTTTCTTTGCCCTGCATCGCCCCTTCGACTGTAGCGAAGTTTATTGGTATGCAGCAGCTCCTCGAGAAGCAGCACACACAGTGCAGAACCTGCTGTGGCTGCTCCCGCAGCTGCTGCTCAATTCGGCAGCCCATTCCCTCTTACTGCCCCTGAACCTCGGCGATGTGCTGCTGTTGCACAACTTACCGATGGTACTAGGGGTGTTGTAGCTCGTCCATGTGTAGCCAGCCCGTGCCGTTTTTGCTGTGCTGGTTGTCGCTGTGTGCCACGGACATCTAGCCCTGCCCGACGGAATTCCTTGCCCCTCTACGTACTACCCTTCTGCTGCTGCTGGTGTTGCTTTTTGCTATTGCTGCTCCTGTCACTGTACTGTTCGTGAGCCCGTCACTGAGCTGCTCCTCCTACTGCGCTCTCCTGCGGCTCTCCTCCTGCCAGTGCTGAGCGGCTCTGCGCCTGTTGCAGCTATCCTACTGAGCCTTCACTGCGGGTGCTGTCATGCTCGTGCTGCTCTGCTGCCGGAGAAGCACCTGCCGCTGCTCTACTGCTGCTGCGCTGCTGCCGGAGTGGCGGTGCTGCAGTTACTGCGACTGCTGCGCTAACACTCGTCCGCTGCTGGTGCTGCCGTTGTGCTGTTGTAATGCTTTGCTGCTGCTGCTGCTGCTGCGGCCGTGTTGCGGCGACTGCTGCTGCTGCAGCAGCTGCGGCCGTGTTGCTGCGACTGCTGCTGCTGCTACCGCGGTTGCGGTACCGCTGCTGCCGTCGAAGGCCGACACGTCGTGGTGAGCACACCTTTAAACTCGGTAACGTTAGACAACGCTTGGCTGGAACGTGTGCCTTCGCGTTCCTCTTCTTCACGGTTCTTTCCTCTATTTTTCGCGACGTGTGGAGCTCTCTGGTGTTGTTCCACAGCTGCTGTTCTCTCGTGGCTGCGGGTGTGTGGTTTCTTTTTCGTTGTCCACAACTCTGTCGTTCTCTGCCGTACTGCGCCCTCCACAGCGGCACGCGACAACTGTCTGAAAAGCATTAGAGTTATATTTCTCCCCTTTTATTAGTAGCCGTAGCATCTCTCTGGACCCTTCCTGAACCCCTGCGATCGCCAGCTCGCTCCTGTGGCGTAGCGGGTGCACGGTATTTCCTGCACCGAGAACGCCGCTTTTGTGCCCGCAAAAAACCGTGACCCGCTGCGAGGTAAAACGCTCTCCCTCCCGCTACGCCTGCAGTCCTGCTGCTGCTGCTGTCCTTCTCCTCCTAACGTGTAGTCACTCCTCCCAGCAGCAACAGCAAGAACTCGAGAACCAAGCCGCTTCGTTACCGCCACCGTGGAGGTCAAGCCGCGGCGGATAGTGTGCGAGTCTGCCCTCTCGTAGCAGGGAGAGGCGGCGGGCGCAGCGCCACAGCGTGCATGCGGACTCGCCCTAATTCTTGCAGATGGTTCAGCAGTAGAAACAACAGTCACACATCAGTTCTACTGGTAGCAGTTGCCGAGAATCCTCCGTCACTCCCCTCTCTGTGCCGCTTTACACCGTACAGCAAGCCCTGCAGCTGTTACTCGGAGCGCTCGCCGCCGGTACTGTTTACGTCCGATCTTCCCTTGCGCGTACCCTGCAGCTGCTTTCCTTGTCTGCTGCGCTTTCTGTTGCGACTTCTGTCCCACTCTTCTGGCTGCCGCCTGTACCATCTCTCTTGCAGCCCCTGTCTCTTCATCCGGTGGTGCGCTGGTTCGCTCCTGCTCCTTCCTCTGTGTCCCCTGCTACCGGGTCTATACTTCTGCTCGCCCTGCCCTCGCTTTTTGACTGAAGAGTGTTTGTTGCTCACTCTGCTCGTCCCTCTCACGTGCTTCCGGAAAGCCGCTATCGCTGCAAGACGTCGGTGCTGCTGCGGAATCTGGACCACCCGCAGCAGCCACAGCAGCCTCGGTAGCGTCGCCCGCAGTAGACGCAGCTGGAGGGACGGCAGGTGCGGCCTCAGCAACAGCAGCGACAACAGCGGCTGCGGCGGCAGAAGCACAGGCAACAAGACAGCAGCCGTCCAGGCGTGACGTGCCCTTGGCGCCGGAGCAGGTGGCCGCTCGTGGGTGGCCGCAGACTCAGACAGCAGCATCCGCCTCGCCTTTCTTGCCAGACAACAGACAGGATGCTGCAGCAACTGCTTTCCGCACGTGCTGCACGTGGCCCTCTCCGCGGCGCGTCGCGCTACGCTGCTTCTGTTGTTGCTGCTGGTGGACCCGTCCCCACCAAACTGCTGAGGCTGCTTCCGCGTGCACCTGTCGCAGCAGCAGCACTCACAACGAGGAGACTCGCTTCACCAGCTGCAACCCTCCCCGCAGCAGAAAGAAGACGTTCTGCGGCTGAGTTGGACTGCTGCTGCTCCTGTGGCACGTCGCTTCTGGCCCACCGACCTCACCCCCGGCTCCCCTTCGCTGCGCTCTATCTGCAGGTACGGCAAACGTCTTCCTTCCACTCCTCTGCTGAGCTGCTGCCGGTGATGTCCTCCTTTCTGGCGAAATTCGTGCCTCTCTGCTGCAGCACTCTGCTGCTCGGACACACTCACGTACACGCGCACACACGTGTACTTCTTACATCCTGGCGCATACACATACATATCTACACACATGCGTTCATAGATAGAGACGTACACTCATCCACACATACACACGTAGATATATATATATATACACTTATACCTACATACTTGCGCAGGCTATCTGTACACGCGTACGTCTACACTTCCACTTGTTGGATACATTCATATGCATATACATATGTATAGATGTGCTGCCGTGGACACTCAGACATTGCTGTTGAGGCGATGAGGCTAACAAGAATTAGCAGATAACCCGCGCCGACGAAGGAAACATTGGCACGCTCATGCTGACCACCAACGCAGGACACACACCTGCCTGCTGCAGCTGGAGCCTCAACGGATGACCCGGCAACACACTCACTCATACCTCTCATTTCGCACGTACGCGCGTTTGTGTATTGTCACCGACTTGCAACTCTGTCCCTCCTACTACACATGTATCACACGTAGAAACAAATATAATACGCGTACACGTGTGTATGCACGTGTCGTCTCTCTCTCTGTGTGTGCAAATATATATCGTAACCAGAAGCATACACACCTGTGTGTGTGCATGGTCTCGTATCTGTTTCGTCATCTAGGGTGAACTTCCTCTCTCTATATAAGTATATGCATATGTATGTTGTAAGTAGGAACACGCATGCGTGTGTATGTACGTGTGGCGTCTCATACTCATATATTACTGTGTAGACGTGACTCTGTATATATACACATTTACATGTATATGTATACGCACAACAAGAATCATATTCATATGGTCGTATGTGTGCATGTGCATGTCGTCTCATATGTGTATATACAGGTGACATTTCTACTGGGTCGTGTACGTATACGTAACTCTCTCTGTGTCTGTCCCTGGTTTTACTCTTTGCTTCCTTTTCTCTGCGTTGATTGAGTCACTCTTCGTCAGACGTGCACACGCACGTGAACGTGTGCATTTCACGGGCGTGCTGCTCAGGTGCGTTTCTTCCTGAAGTAGTGCACGCGTCCGCCTTCCGTTGAGGCGAGCGCTCGTGCGTGTACATCCACCTTCATTTTTTGTAGACACAGCTGTGCCCCTTGCCCCTACGTGTCTCACGTAGACGCAGGATCTACGTTTCTGCGTCGCGGCGGCACTGGGGACCTGGCCCCGGAGTATATACCAGCAGGAGCGGCAGCGACGCGCCTTAGGCAAGCAGCAGCGGCAGCAGCAGTATTTTCTCCCCACACACAAGAAACGTTTGTCGCGCAGAGGTTCGTAGAGTCTTCCGGAGTTGCCAGGGGCGCACGCAGAGACGAGCAGCACGATGCCGGCGCCCGTGTGCGCCGACACCGGAGCCGCAGCACATCTGCAGATGCTGCAACAGAAGAAGCAACAGCAGCGGTGCTGCGCCTGCTATCGCGCCGCTGCTGTAGCCAGCTGTGGGCGCAGGCCCATGGGGTTTGCCGGCCTCATCCTGCGCCTTGGTGTCTGCGTCTGTCAGCCGCTGCCCTGCTGCGTCTGTGACTGCCGCACGAGAGTCGTTCAACTTCCGCCGCTCCTTGAATTTTTCTGCCTACGTGTGCGGGTCGTGCCGTCCTTTGTGCGTAGACACGGCTGCGGATAAAGGGAGGGCATATCATATGCAGACATGCACACGTAGACAGGAGGAAAACTGAGAAAAAGAAGGAGAGGAAAATAGAGGAGAAACAGAGAGGGAGAGATACAGAGAGAACTGTCTATATACGTGTGTCTGAGGATACGTATGTATAGTTGTATCTCCGTATATGCGTATATATACAGAGAGAGATATCCGTGTACATTCATACCGACGTTGTATCTCCGTATATGCGTATATATGTAGAGAGAGAGATATCCGTGGATATTCATATGGACGTTAAACTTGAAATGTATACGCGTGCTACATGCGCGGATTGTTGCTGTCTCATTTCCCTTCTTGTTGGCAGTTAGAAGATCCCCAAGACACAGATTACTTGAACATGCATATGCATGCACATGTATACGTGTAGAGATAGAAACACGTATATATCTTTGCGTATGTCCACGTGTGTGTGTCCACATATGTGTATAGACGCATGCATATACTCACGTGGAAAGTAACTTCTCGTACACGTGTAGATGTGGCTGTTTTCTACGAGAGGAACAGAGAGAGGGAGAAGGGGACACAGAAAGGCAGACAGAGAGAAGGTGCAGGCTTGCCCTTTGTGTATTTATGTGCGTGGTCTCGCGGTAACCGTCATCGGTAGAGCCTTCTGTGCTGCAGACAGCGCACAGCGAGAAGGCTGACAATTTTCAGGCGTGTCTGTGTGGCTGCTGCGCGGACGCAGAGCCAGCGCGCATACCTCACGCTGTCGGAGAACCGTCTCGCCGTCAAGGAGTTCAAGCTTGCAGATATTGGCGAAGGTGAGACTCCCAGCCCCAGCAGAGCGGTCATGAGAGCAGCAGCAGAAGCAAAAACAGCAGCGGTAGCGGAGGCAATAGTACACGAGGCGCTTCGCAGGGCGTGCAGCAGCAGCGGCACCGGGAGGGGGAGGAGGAGGAGGAGCAGCAGTCGCCGCCGCAGTACCACCGCGTCCAGGCGCAGCGAGAGTCGCAGCAGAGGGCTGCGCGCTGGCAGCGGCAGTCGCGGCGTCCTCAGCAGCAAGGAAGCAGCAACAGCAGTGACCCCGCGCAGAGCCCTTCCCACGCGTGACCGATCTGTTGGTACATAAGTCTGTTGATATGAGTGAATCTCCTGCCTGCCGTAAAAGGCGCGGTGTCCCTCAAAGCTGCGGCCGTCGACAGAGAGCCACCCCATACACAAGGAGGCCAAAAAGGACGAACACTACGTCTACACTCTTGAGTCTCGCACAACGATCCACCGGTGTGCATGCGTGCGCGTCTGTTTCTCGAGGAGGGCGATACCCCACCTAATAAACTTCACCGTGACAGAGACAGAGGGAGACACAGCGCCGTCTAAAGATAGAGGGACAGACGCACACGGGCAGCGCGCTCGTCTGTGCTGCTGCCCACCCGCAGCAAGAGAGAGAAACACTCACGTACATACGTCGCACACATGCGCACCATGCGTCTGTCCTGCGTACCGAAGAACAAAGGCGGTTTGATCGGCACCGGCACTGGGGCCGCATCTGAGCTCTGCGGTAGGGTGGAGGGCAGCACCGTGGCCGAATAGCTCTCTGCGCTCTCTGCTGCTTTGCATGCGCGGAGGCGTCTTTTCTGCCCCGTACTTCTCTGTGTACCCGTCCCGGTGTTGACTCGCTACGTACGCGTGTGTGTACTTGCAGACGGTGAAGGGGCCCATGCTGGACCTCGTAACGACCAGGTCCACCTGCCTGCATGCCTGGGTCTCTGTTTCTCGATTTGTATGTGTCTCTAAACGTTCTTCTTAGCTTTGAAGGAGTCCGCTGCTTGTTCAGTTTTTGCTTCGTCTTCCTGACGCTGTCGAAAGGGGCCGTTGAACACGTCGACAATTCTGCTGCACCTTCCGTGACACCTGCTGTGGGAGGGGCTTTTCCTCTGCCACTGCTTGTATGTACATGTGTGTACAGGTATGTATGTATGGATACGTGTATATGTGTCCAGCCACATATATATATATATGTGTCTGTGTGTGTGTGCGGATGTATGGGTCTGTCTATGTATGTGTGTCTGTATACGCGTGTATCTTCTTCATATATAGAGAGAGATAGATATAGATGTACATGCGTATATGTATGTATGTGTGGATATACCTCTACGTGCATGTAGACGCACGTGTAGATGCGTGGTGCACGTATGTGTGTATGTATGTGACTGTGTATGTGGATGCGCATGGGTATATATGTAGGTACATTGTGTGTGTGTGTGTACGGTGAATGTTTGTATGTACATATCTGTACGTCTACCCGTGTTTTTCTATATATACGTATGTGTGTCTCTCTCTATATATAAACACACCTGTATTTGCAGATACGGATGTAAGTGTGTAAGAGTGTGTCCCAGGTGCGTACACGTACCGAGAATAGTTGCGGGGGCGATGAATGACGACGTGGTTCTTCGCCGGTCGCTCAGAGGCACAAACATATATTTGGTGCAGCTATTTCCATGCGCATGTACAGGTGAAGCGTCCTCTTCACAGATATATTTATCTGTCTCTTTCTTAGCACCAATGTGTGGGGTTGGCTGACGCACTGCACCTGCGCACGTACAGACGCCCCTGTGCGGGGAGACGGGCACACGTACGAGATCTCTTGTGGCAAAAGAAGAACGCGTAGTTTTAGCTGCATGGAGTATAGTGGGCGGAGACCTGTGATGGCTGTTTGTTGCTACTTCAGGAATTGCTCAGGTGGAACTACTGAAGTGGTACAAGAATGTGGGGGACACCGTCGACGAGGTGCGCCGTCCTCGTGCTGCGTTCGCTTCTGCTGTCGCTCCTCCCGCCTGAAGCACACTGCGAAGATCTGCTTTCTCTGCAGCCTCTATGCCTGCTGCTGCACTGCCCGCAACTGTCCCTGCTGCCGCTGCGCTTCGCTCAGCTGTCCCTGCTGCTGCTGGGGGTGCCGCAACTGATGTCCCGCTGCTGCTGCGCTTCGTGCAGCTCTCCCTGCTGCTGCTGCTGCGCTTCTCACAGCTATCCTTGCTGCTGCTGCGCATCCCACGGCTGTCCCTGCTGCTGCTGTGCTTCCCGCAGGTGGTGTCCTGCCGCTGCTGCTGCCCGCAGCAGCGGCCCTGTGGCACGTAGCTCTGCGACGTGCTTGGGGACGGGGCGTCTGTTTTTTCCGCTGTTGCTTCTGCTTCTGCTTCTCCGTCTCCTTTGTGGCTGGGTGCTGCGCTTCTTCTGAGTTCTGCTGCTGCGCTCCGCGCTCACGCTGCTGATGTTGCGCGGCTCCTGCTGCGCACCTGGCCAGCACGACTGCCACTGCTGCTGCTGCTTCTTCTGTTTCTTCGTCTTGCGCTGCTGGTGGTGCTGGTGAGGCGGTCTTTTCAACTTTGCTGCTGCTCCCCCCCGTCTTGCCGCTGCTGCCCACCTAGGAACCCTTATGTTAGCTGTACTGCTGCTTCGTTTTCTACACACTCTTCGCTGCTGCTGGGAGGGACTGCTCATCTTCTGTAGCTGTTGCGTCCGCTCCTGTTTCTGCTGCGGCAGGCCTGCCTGCTGCTGGTTCACGTTCGCGTGCTGCTGCGGTTCTGCTGTTGCCTGGGTGTGTGCTGCTGCTGGTGCGCTGCTGTTACTGCTGGACGTGTCGCTGCTGCTGACGCAGATGGAAGACGTGTGTGAGGTTCAGTCGGACAAGGCAGCGGTGCAGATCAGCAGCCGCTTCAGCGGCAAGGTTGTGAAGCTGCGCCATCAAGTAGGCGATTTCGTCCGAGTGGGGAGCCCCCTGATGGATATTGAAGTGGACGAAGACGAAGCGTCTCCCTCTCACGAACACCCGCAGCAGCAGGACGCCGAGGAACAGCGACAGGAACCGCAGTACCCCGTGAGCCTTGCCATATGCTTCGCAAGATATTACTGCCTGGGAAGTACTCTCCCGTAGCTATTCTACGAAATGGTGCGCATGCGTGCGTGGCGTTAACAGGTCCTCCTGTTCTCCCCAAGACGCAGAAGAGAAGCCTCAGATGTCACCTGCATGCAGCGAGTGTGGACAGGTGCGGTCCTGCTGCTTCCGACAAACACTTGTTCTCTTCCTTCTTCCCTTCTAACCGGCGCGCATGCCTGTGTGGAAGGTAGACAGGTGGACAAGTATACATATATGTGTATATACATACCGGGATACACATATATATATATATAAAGACATGTGTATACGCATATATATATATATATATATATATGGATAGCACTCGAGCGTCTCTCTCTTTGGGTCCCCCCCTATCTGTCTGCCTCCGTGCTGTTTCTGTCTTCTCTCCTTCTTTCGTTTTTCTTCTCTTTGTTGTCTTCCTCCCCTTTCTCTTCTCATTTTCTCTCTTCTCATTCTTTTCTCTTATGTCCCTTCCCCGTTCGTTTTTCTCTTCTCCTCCTCCCTCTCTTCTGTCTCTTGTCATTCTGCCGCTGTCCTGCTGTCTTCGGTCTTTCCCCCCCCCCTGTGTGTGTCTCTCTGTTTATGTGTCTTCTCCCCCTTTTGTCCCGAAGTCCGTCCCCTCTCCCCGTGTCGGTCGCTCTCCCCGTCCCGCGAGATGCGTGTCCCTTTCTCGCTGTCCTGCGTCTCTGTTCGTGTGTCTTCGTCTTCCTCGGTGACCGCATGTTAAGTGCGTTTGTGCTTGTCTGGCCCTCGCTGTCCCGGTCCCCCCTCTGTGACAGCCTGTGTGTCTCCCCGTGCGTATGTCTCGCACCCCTCCACGCGACCCTGTCTCCCTCGCTTTGGCGTCTTTGCCGCTGCAACCCACATGTGGCTTTCCGTTTCCCGCGTGTGTGTGTGCACTGGCTGCTTGCGTCTTGGGGGGGACGGGGCAGCAGGCAGCAGCCGCAGGAGACGAGACAGGGGCGGCAACAAGAGAAGGAAGCAGCAACAGCAACGTGGCTGCAGCGCCAGCGACCCGGCGACTCGCCAGAGAAAAAGGGGTCGACCTTTCCTGCGTCCGAGGCACCGGTCGCAACGGGATTATCACGAAAGACGACGTTTTGAATTACCTGCGGACCGCAGACCAAGGCAGCGGCGGTCCTGCTGCTGCTGCGTCTCGTCCTTCTCACCTGCAAGGGGAGGGGGCAACCCCACCTCTGGGTGCTGACGCGGACGCTGCTGCACGAGCCGGCACGCACGAGCAGCAGCCGCAGCACCACGTGCACCAGCGCCCGCTTCCATCGGGAGATCGAACAGGGCAACGTGAAACGAAAAAAGTTCTTTTACGGGGATTCTCTCGCGCCATGGTCAAGGTACGTCCGCCGCCCTCTGCATCCTAAGAGGGTTACTTCGTCTCGTTCTTCCAGATAATATGCTGCATGCAGCCGTTTTGTCTGCCACTCATGCCTCTACACCTGCATGTAAGTACATTTCACTTACACACATGTAAAAGTATACACAAGCATACTTACATACGCGTACGCACAGAGGTCCACATACCTCTACTACATAGCCTTACAGGTACGGGTATGAATATACGTACGTAGAAAAAGAATTCTCTACTTAGTAGACGTAGATATAGCTTCTTGCCTCAAATAATACCTCCCAATATTAAGAATCACTGGGACACATTAGTTTGCTGTGGGCGGGCCAACGGACGTAGCAGTAGTAGTAGTAGTGGAAGACGTGGTGACTCGTGCAGCAGTTGTGAGGAAGAGAAGCGTCAGGTGGCATGCAGAGTCTCTGCCGCAAAAGTGGGGAGAGCAGCAGCGACGGTTTGAACGCGACAGCCGTCAGAGCCCTGGTGGCCGTGGCGGAGCAGCACGTGTCTGCTGCTACTGCTGCTGCAGGGGCGCGCGGCATTGCTGGCAGGTGTGCTGCAGTGGCTCTTCGGTGGAAACGCAGCGGCAACTCGAAGACCATGCGAGCCCCTCGGACACCTGGTAGCGACTCCCAGCACACGGCAGCAGCAGGGAGGCTAAGAGACGGGGAACTTTCTTTATGGAAGGTTCATTCTGCAGTCATCGCTAGGCACGAGACACTGACGACAGTCCCAGGAACCGCAGTTCAGCTGCTGCTGTTTGTTTTCCTGCGAAATGGTCGCTGTGCGTGTGTACGTACAGCCCGTGGGGAGGAGGGAGCGCCGCACGCAGTAGAAACCAACCGCAGCGCACCTGCTGCTTCCCTCAAAACAGAGCAGCTGCTGAAGTAGAGGAGCGAAGAAACGAAGGTTACTTGTCGCTCTTTGTGTGGAGCGTTGCAGCTGCCCTTGCTCGGCTTCTGACCCGCAGGCCAGCTCTCGTGTCGTCGCTTCTGTTTATATGCGGTTCCGTCGCACGGCTACGCTTTTGCCGTACGTTGACCCGCAGTGCTGTACTCCCTTGTCATTTCTGTTTCTGCGGAAAAGTGCCTGGTACAGGTGGTTCCGTCTATGTGCTGTGTGTGACGACGTCTCAACTTCTCGTTCTTTTTTCCTGTGCCGCTCCTGGCGCTCCGGCGCGCGCGGTTCACGAGGTATTCGCTTCCCGTGGGGCGCGGCATCGGAAGAACTTGCATCAGCAACTGAATTGCAGTTCCTGGGACCGTCGTTAGTATATGGTGCCTAGCGGTGATTCGACAACAACGTTTCCATAGAGAGGTCCGGCTTGTAGCCTTCCTGCTGTGCGTTGGTGACATGTGGTGGGGGTCGCGACCCGCTCGTCTTCCCTGTTTTGCTGCCTCTGCATCGGCCATCGCGTGGTAGCAGCAGTGCTGCTTTCTTCCTGCGCAAGCTGCTCGTATCGGTAGTAGAGCTCGCCTCGGCGGCGAAGGGCTGCGTCGCGCAGCTTCTTCCACTGCTGCAGCGGGGGCAGTCCTTCAGAGCGTGACTCTGTTGCTGTTGCCCTGCCGCTCCTACTCCGGTGGCGCTGCTGCTGCTGTTACAACTGCTGTGCTGGAACGGCTGCCACCCCTCTGTTGATACGACTGGGGTTGCTTCTGTGTGCGTGCTGTCTCCGCTGTGCTGCCGCCGCCTTCCTTGTGTCTCTGTCCCGCCCAGAAGCCGATGACACAGATATGGGTATACGTACTTTTCCAAGGAACTAGACCTAGTAGAGGGCAGCATTGTCATGTGTGCCGCTGGTGGTTTCTGGCAGTGCTGCAGTGGCCGCTCCCCGCCGTTGACCTGTTGCTGCTGGTCTGCGGCAGCGGGTGTCCAATGCGTAGTAGCGGATACTCCTCCGTCCACGCAGCTGCGCGAGTCACGCAGTCCTGCAGGTGAGCGCTGTGCCCGTAAGTGTTGCTGCTGCATGCGAGAGCGTGACTGATGCTGTTGCTGCTGCGACGCAGACGATGAATGAGTCGGTCAAAGTGCCGCAGCTGCTGGTGGCCGAGTCCTTCGACGTGACAGATCTCATGACGATGAGAAAGCGACTTGCAGCAGCCACGCAGGGCCAAGTCAAGCCGACGATTACTGCGTTCTTTTTAAAGGCGATCAGTCTGGCACTGGACGCACATCCCATTCTCAACAGCAAATTTGATGCAGCTTCTGGCGACTCGGTACGTCTCCTGCTGCTGCGACTTGTAGGATGTGTGTGTGTGTGTGAGGGGTCGGTCTTTGAATTGCAGACACTCCTGCCATGTGGACCGCTGCTATGGGGTTGGCCTGTGGCAACAGTGGACATGCGTCAGTCTGTGTGCATGCAGTAGTTGAAAGCAGCTCGCGCAGGATGTTGCCGTGGTGTCCCTGGGATGTCTACACGGGCGTGTGCCCCTGCGTGCGCGCTTGGTGTCTGAGTGCGCTCGCACGCCGAGCGGCGCGCTAGTCAGGCTGCTGTGGGCTGCTGTGGGGTGTACGTACAGTATGAACAGTTCGGATCGCACAACATCTCGGTGGCGATTGATACGCCTAACGGGCTTGTGGTGCCCAACGTCAAGGACGTGCAGGACCGGAGCATCGTCGAAATTCAGGCGGAGCTGCACCGTCTGCAAAAGCTAGTGCGTTCCTTCTCTACGCAACCACATACACACACGCCTTTACCAACCTGCTGCTGGCCAGTTTCTGCTGGCACCCACCGAGTCTTGCGCAGTGTCGTGGACAGACCACCTCTTCACACTCTTACCCACTGCTGAAGAACGCCAAGTCTGTCGTGTACATATATATATATATATGTACGTACTGTAGTGTGTGAGTGTCTAAGTCCCACGCAGATTTAAGGTGGCGCCGCTGCTGCTTTTCTAGCTGTTGCTGCCGCCTGCAGCTACAGCTGCCGCTGCAGCTGCTTGTTCTTCTCTCGACGCTGCTGTTGCTCGAGGTGCTGAGGCGGCCGCGGGGCTGCCGTCGTGTCGCTGTCGCGCCGGGCAAGTCCTCTTTTTTCACAGCACAGCAAGTGTTGCTTCTCGAAACAGGCTTAGACGTACCTCTGTCGGTGGAGCACGCTCTCGTCTCCCAGCAGATATTATACGTACGTGTGTCGAACGACGCATCTGTCCACGTGAAGCAACGAATCGTATAGAAATGCGGGTGAAGCCCCGCATCTCAAAGTCCCCGCATACTGTCTCTCTATCTGCACAAGCGTGGACACACACGTGTGGACAAACATGCGTCTTATAGTTTCCCACTGCGTAGGTGTTGTGCTGACGTCCCGAACAGCGCGGCTGGTCGCAGCGCCAGCGAAGAGAAGCACGTCGTCGTGGGCTGTCTGCGCGTGCTGCAGGCGAAGGAGAACCGGTTGTCACCGAAGGATCTCACGGGAGGGACGATCAGTCTGTCAAACGTTGGAGCCATCGCTGGAACGCTGGTGCATGCGCTGCTGTTTGACGGCCAGGCGTCAATCATCGGACTCGGTCGCGCGGTCGACACGCCTGTCTTTTGTGCCGACAGCTCCTCCTCAGCGTTTGGTGGTGCTGCAGCAGGAGGTGGAAGTCCGGCAGCCGACGGGGGGCTGCTGCTCGAGAAGCGGAGCGTTGTCACTTGCTCCTGCACAGCAGATCACCGCCACTGCGACGGCGCCACCGTCGCGCGCTTCATGAAACGGTACGTGCGCCGCATGCGCAGCACGCGCGCATGCGTTTGGCATCTTGACTGAAATCGCCTTAGCGACACTCCCTGCCTGCTTTTGCGCGTGTTGCAGGGGCACAGGTAGGTGCCACCTGTGAGGTGTGCGGGTGCACGCTGCAGATGTGTAGTGCTTCCGAGAGCCTGCATGCAGCTGCATGCGGTGCGGCTGGTAGCGTTTAGCCTGCACGTCGCTGCGAAGACGAGGCGACCTCACTCGGGTAGGGGAAGCAGGAAATTTTCGAGCGCCTTTCTGCAGCAGGTTCGCTACGGTGCAACTGCAGGCAGAACGCTCGAAGAAGAGTGCCACTGATTCTGCGGTCAGCCCGAGCTCTCCTCTTTCGCCTGTCCTACAGTTGTCCGTACGCTTCCAGAAGCACACGGCTCCGCATGCGTTTTGAAGACAGGCATCTGTGTAGACTTCGCCTCCGTTTTGCACATGCTGGATCCATATGTCGATCCGCGTATATATATAGCGGCACCGACAACACTCCTCCGCATGCATTTTGTTAGGTGTCTCTGTGTGCGTTGCTTCATTCTGAGCGAATACCCATTTATCGATTTGCCTCACATGTATGTATACGTGTACCGACACGTGTGTATTGTACAATGTATGTGTATACTCCTGGTGTCTGGACTTCTGAAGGGGAGGAGGATGTACTGAGGTAGCCTAGTGGAACTGTTGAGGTGGTTGCGCATGCAGTGACGGCGGAAGCCCACAGGTGTGAAGGGCCCAAGATTGTTTGTGGCTTACATGTTAATTCCTGTGTGTGTGAGCGGACAGCAGGGATGAAACGTGTGTTCCGCGTTGACTTGATTCTCTAAGGGCAGTGCCCTCGCTTCGTGGTAGCGCCAGGCACCCATCTTCGGTCCCCGTATATCCTTGCTATGTAGGGGACTTTACGTAGCCACACCTTTATACACGCGTGCATAAACATGTATGTATACATATAGGAGCGTGTATGTATGCAAGTGTTCATACGTTTGTGTGTATCTGTGAATACGTATTGGTGGGTTGCCGAAGTTGGGTATGACTAGTCTCGAAGACTAGTTGACGTGGCTGGCTGAGTCGGGAACCGCTTACGCAACCCTACCGCGAGAGAGACGTAATAGGGGAACAGGGTGTCGCGCTTACACTTCGTCCACGTTAATGTTCCTTCTATGTGTGTGTCTCACCGAAGTAAAATCGTAGCACGGGTTTGTATCTTCTGCTCCAAGACACGAACAAAGTAGACGGGGACGAGCAGCACTGCTGCCTCGCTGTGGCTGCTGTGCGTCTCATGCAGCATGAAAGAACTCATCGAAGAGCCCGCCATGATGCTCATTCAACTGCGCTAGTGGATGCTGGGCGCAGACGCTCGCGCTGCGTGTGCGGCGCCGCGCGCGCGGACGCGTCTGCGTGGGTCTAGTCAGCTGCTGGCGCGGTGCAGCAGCAGAATTGCTGTAGGAGGAGGAGGAGGAGTGCGGAGCGAGTGCCCGTCGGCAGGAGGAAGACTGCAGCAGGCGGTATGGAGTGCTTGGCGGGGGGGGGGGCGGTTGTAGCAAGGCTGCGAAGACAGAGGAGTAGCATCACAGCCGGATAAGCTGAGGCACAACAATCCAGAACTACTGCAGCTGCCGGGGGGAAGCAGCAGGACAGCAGCAGCGGTAGTAGGTAGCGGTGGGAGAGAAGGAGCACGACCACCGCGCAGCAGGAAATAACAGCAGTGGGAGTTTAGCAGCAGGAGAAGGACTCTGAGAGCACCTCGTGCCGTGAGGAGTCGAAGGAACCCGGACTTCTGGTGCCTCCTTGCACCACGCCGCCGTGCGTGCATGACTTGCACAAGAGACGCGCAGCAGCAAAGAAATAGTTACCACGCGGTATCTGCTGCTGCAGCAACAGCTTCTGGGTGCGTACTAGGTGTGAGAAGGAGCGCCAGGAGCTGCACAGGAAAACTGCGTGGGGCAGAGGACAGACGAAACAGACAAGATCGCAGCAGGGTGAAACTGCCTCCTGATGCAGCCGCTCGTGTGCGCGCAGAACAACGTGAGTATGTGCAGCACAAGACACTGCAGCGGAAAGCTTCGCACAGTCGAAAGAAAGAAGAACGGAAGGAAGGGGTGAAGGGGCGAGGCTTTTGAGAAGTGGCAGGGAGCGTCGTCGCAGCAGCAGAACAACGTCGCGTTACGTGGATATCACACACGGCGGGCCGTGTGTATAGATATACTGCTGCCCGCCTGTGCCTGCCGTTTGTACGCTCGCAGGGCAGGCGTCCAGAGGTACACGCACACGCGTTCGAGCGCAAGCGCAAAGCTGCCGAGAGAGTGGCAGCCGTGGGACGGCCTCTGTCGCAAGCTGCCGCTGCAGTTCCCCAGTTGCCATATATACATATCCGTGCATGCACACTTCGCTGCGTTACGATTCCTTTGTGGGCCCAGACAGAGAAAAAGAGAGGCGCGTGAGCTCCGGACTTCAAAGCCGTACACGCGTGGAGGGTAAACGTACACACTCGTAGGCCTATTCACTATGGAGGGTATTTACGTATTTGTAACGATCTGTCTCACATGCATGAAAAGCACGGGCTAGAGCGTGCAAGGAGTGCATGCAAGAGACGTGTGGAGTCGTTGCTCCAGTTACAAGTTGTCCTGCCTTTTTTGTTCGAACAAATTCGAAAAAACCAGAGCGAGTGAGTTTCACGTTTTGCGGGAAATTAGGTAAAGCGTGACTGCTCACACACACGTAGACATTCAAGTGCGTCTCCAGGATACACACATTAGAAGAGGCGTGTGTCTGCCTGGACGTAAGTCTGTGCACACGTGTCTGGGTGTGTAAGCCTCGCTTAATTTCGTCGTGTGTGTATACGTACAAAACTGCCTCGGGTCTCGTACCGAAGAATCTACATGACGTGTCAGTAGTGCAGCGCAGCAGCAGCAGCGGCGTCGCGACTCTCTCTTTTGTCCACGTGGGTGCGTGGATGTCCCCCCGTGTAACCGCATATGGCCACTTGTTTGTAGGCATGCAGAACACCTATTTATTTGTCTCTTTCACCTCGTGCAGGCCTCCACTGATGTTGCAGCGATACCGTTTAAGCTGCACGATTCTGGCATAGCACCACCACAGACTACGTCCGCGCTACTGGCACGCTAAAAGGTGAAACGTAGGAAGCACGCGTTGCCGCATACATCGTTTGTGCGACCGCCAGCGCGCACTTCGTGCACGGGCTCTGGCTTGCCTGCTGTGGCGGTCTCTTGTACACGAGTATGTGAAAGAGTTTGTGGACTGATGGTGCTGCTGCCACTCATGCTTCCTGGCTGTGTCGCATAGGACCTGTAGTCTAAAAACTGTCGTGAAACGATGCACCGTCTGCACGCCAGCAGACGTAAAATTGTAGTGACGCGCGACATTGTTGGTGCAAAGCACGCACAACAGCAGCAGCACGCGGTGCTGTTAGTGTTGCTGCCACTGCAATTGCAGCTGCTAACGTGAACTTGCAGTAAGTTTTGCTAGCTCGCAGCTCTGGAGTGCTTGCGTGCAGTTTGGAAGGGACTTCCTGCTGTAAGTCGATCTACAGCCATTAGCTGTGGATACAGGCGCGGTACCGGGCGCCTCTCCCTCGGCACAAGAAACAGAAGTATTATTTTTGAACGAAACCTTACAGACAGTCCACAGAGCTACTGGAGGCATTCTGTGCTCCTGCAAACGAGCGCCACTTCCGTGAAAGTACACGGTAAAAATTATTAAAGGCCACTCTTTGACAGAGCACGCTAATGACTGAATGCCACTATCTTGGACATCGCACTCAATGCAAGAACGACGCCCGAAGCTGCTACTTCTTCCTACAAGCCGTTTTGCACAGTTACAGGACTGCCCGCATTTGATTTATGTTTAATTGTTGCTCTCCAAGTAAGATCTGTTCATGTATCCTCATTTTTTCCGGCACGAGCACGCACAGATCTGTTCATATTTCTACATATGTGCCTCTGGTGGTCATTCGTTCCTCTGTAGAATGCGCGTCGTGTAGGTCCGTCTCGAACAAAATCATCACTCGCAGCCAAAACACCGGCAGGACGATAAAACTCGAGCTGTCTTCTGTGCTACCAGCATCGCACGCAACTGGAAGCAACAGATACGGCATACTGGTGTCCGTAGCGTTTTGTGCGTGCTGAGTCTGCTGCACAGGGTAGCCCCGTTGTACGCTTGTATGTATATATGTGAGTGTGCGGCGGACGGACTGTAGGAGTGAACAGCGGAAAAGTAAGTGCTGGCCACCTGCGTACAGCGTCTAACCATGCCGGCTACTTTCGCTAGCACACTGAGATTCCGGTATGCGTGAATATTCCTATACAAGACGGAGCACAAAAAGACACAACACAACAGGAGTTTATCTTTTTGGCGACTGCATTCGAATAATTCTGCATGCTTGCCACGGAGAACGTACAGAGTCTGCAGCTGAAAAACATGTCCATAGCTGGTGTCTGTAGTATCTTATTTTGTGGCTTTGTCTCTTGCGTAAGATGCAGCGCAGGCAACGACTTTTTCTTGATCTCTCGTGTGTTACGTCACCGCGCAGGAAATCACACATCCATCCGTCACAAGAAACTTTATGTCCTGCTGTCACATGACCCGTGTATATTTGTGAAGATAGGGGCCTTACGGCGTGCCGTCTAGTCGCAAGGTTGACGTATTAATGGTGGACGCTGGGACGACTGTGGAGAAGCAGCTGCTCCACGCATGTCTGAAATATTCGCACGACGGAGCCTACGGTACTGCAGCTTTTCATGATACACACGCATACGGTATTATAGATGCGGATGCAACGCTTATGCAGGAACAAATGCTTTTAAGGTCATCTTTGAAAAGATTTACTCGGTAGATGGGACTTTTTGAGGGCGACTCGAGATAGATTGATATATTTTGTTGTGTGGAGCGCTAGGCGAGAAAACCCACGTACCCGCGCATATCTGCCTGCATATCCGCCTATCCATAGTGGGATGATGACTGTAGGCTCCTGCGCATGTGAGTGCTGGCATACGGGTATCCGTTCAATGTTTGAAAGGACGTTGCAAGTGGACATGCACAGGATGTTGCTCCTGCCCTATGGTACACTTTTTTTAAAAACCTTCACGCGACGTGGCAGACACATTCATAGATGTCGTTTCCACAGACACTCTGTTGTCGCCTCCTTCACGCACACTGCCTAGACAGCTCCTTTGCAGGCTCACGCTGCAGGCGTGTCCCAGTCTGCGTCCTTGTGCACGGCCCATGAAAAAGCGTTCTACAGTGTAAGGCAGCGATGGTGTGAAGCAAGGAGGTCAATGCTTCCTTGGTAGCAAGGTATGTGTGTGTTCCAAGTGGCTTCCGTAGACACAATTGTGGTCTGCCCTCTGTCGAGCAGACTTTGACGCGGTGCACGTTGCTCCAGGATGCTAAAAGAAAAACGGAGAGCCGCATACACATACGTGTAGACACGCAGACATAGAGAAAGAAACGTAGCAAGGACATCCGTACGCAGCGTACGTCCGGACAGGCAGGGATAGAAAGATAGAAGCTAGCAAGGACATCTGTACGCAGCATTGTACGACAGCGTAAACGTCGTCGCACACTACAACTTCGTGCGTGCGAGTGCTTTTTCTGGAGACTCAGCATACACACACAGCGCGAGGTCGACATACATACCAACAGGTAAAGAGAGGAGCTCGCAATAGTACACGTGGCTCGATATGTCCGCCACCTAATCCTCTTATTCGTGCGGCCCCGTCCGCTGAGTCTGTGTGTCCCGCAGACCCTGGATGAAGCGGCTTGCTCGCAAATATGCAAGCTGGGGCTATCACCAGATATGTGCATTTTGAGAGATACGGAAGTCTGCACGCGTGTAAGCGCTACGTTAGTCTTCTGCACCGCACACTTGTTTGGTTGAATTGTCGTAGTATGCTGTGTGCCCGTGTCCACGACGCATGGATTTTGTCTCTGCCTTGTCTCACTGTCGTCCCCACATTCTTCGGCCTGTGCAGTAGGAGTACCAGTATGAGTGGTCGCTGCATCTGTACGCGTGTAGTTGCAGTGGTACACGACGCATGGAGGAGCACTTGTGGCGTCGCAGCGGCTGCTTAGATGCACAAGTGTGGTGACGGATCTGCCTCGAGGCTCGACCTATGCCTCTCCTGGAGTTTTCCACCATGCGCAAACAGCCTGGCCGCTGCTGCACACTCACACTCGTGGTACCGACACCTGCTGTGTGCTGCAGTGTGTCCATTTAGCTGGAAGTTCTTTCCTGTAAATTTTCAGGGCATCGGGTGCGGCAACATCGCAGAAGCAGTAGCAGCATCAAGAGCTGTTGCTCTTGCGCAGCAGGCGACCCACCTTTGCACCTGCTATGTAGCAGACGCAGTAGCAGTCCACCGGCAGGATGAAGCGCGTCACGAGATGCCTACAATAACCGAGCGCAGCTCAAATGCAGCACGAGTACCGTCACAGCAGGAACATCACCAGGACCGCCCGCAAAGAAGGACGACGAGTAGGAACAGCACCAGGAGAGACAATAACTAGCGTACCAATAGAGCAAACAGCTATACTAACGCTGTGCCACTGCGAAACGTCAGCCGCAGCGTCACAGCGGGGTGAGCACGCCCCGGTGGCAGGACGAATAAAAGAAGCAGTGGGACTGGCGCCAGCAGCAGCAGCCGCGGAAGCAGTCCGAGCGGAGCAGAAGAACGAGCAGCAGAAGCTGCAGTGGCGCGCACGACTGGAAGAGCAGCAGAAGCACCTGGACTAGCAGGGGCAGCAGCAGCAGTACATGTCGAGTACAGGACGCCGGCGCGGCGGCAGCGGCCAGATGCGTGGCGGCAGGGCTGGACGCGACAGCAGTCCAACAGCTGTTCAAACAGGTATATCGAGCATGTCTTTTTTTTCTTCTTTCTCAAATGCAAGGGAAACGGCATCGACGACGCAGCTGACTGAATTTGTCCTTCCCCCATGCCGCAGCGGCCCGTTTATCTCTCCTTAGAAGGGCTGTCTGTGTATTACCTCTGCGCATGTTTTCCTGGCCACCTTCGGACGCGCGGAAGGAGCGAGTGTTCAACGTCGTGTGGTGTACGTACACCTCGAAGCGCATGTCAACCGTGTGTGAGCGAGTTTTTCCGGCGTAAAGCGCCGTCTTTTTCCATCTAACTCACTCGTCTCACCGTCCCTCCGCGTCTTTCTTCGACCAACCTTGCTACAGCGCACGGCTCCGTGCTGCCGGGCAGCCGCAGCCGTCTTCGGCAACAGCCGGAGTCGTTGCCGCCTTGGACGAACAAGGACGAGCGCGTTGAATTCCGACTTCTCCATGGTGCCCCCTGCGTCCCCCTTGCAATCCTCACCGACAGGCTCACTTCCCCCAGCCGCCCTCGCGACACGTACTGCTGCTAAGCTTGTGCCAAGGGCTGCCGCTGCTGGCGACGCGGCGGGCATTTCGACTGCAGTCACTGCGGCTGCACGTGGTGCTTCTGCGGCTGCTGATAACCGAGGTGGTATTTGCGGGCTGCCCGAGTCCCGCCACCTGTACGTGGCTGTTGCTAATTCACCTGCTGTAACAGCAGGTACGAGACTCCCCGTGGTGGACTAGTAGTGGTCGTTGTACTTGGACAGCTGCCGGCTGCGTGTGCGCGGCAGCGCCAGCTGCTGCAGGACACCTGCGTAGCTGCAGCAAATGCCACTGTCCATTTATTGCGATGTCCTCTACCTTTAACAGCAGCAGCTGCAGCGATACGTGGTCCCACATGTGCCCCTGCCCGTGCGCCTAGTTGATGCATGCGTGCGTCACGCCAACACACGCACAAAGGGAAATCCCGAAACACCTCAGCAGTAGAGCCGAAAGGCTCGAGAACTGTAAGCAGCGGTGCTCCACGGCAATTACAAATCTCTTGCCGTCTGCGTTGAAGTGCATGCGTGCGTGATGTCGAGGATGTGAGTGTCTAGGCGCCTGCGCAAGAGTGGATTTGTACACGTGTGTCTCTTTCTATGCGCGTATTATACGTGTGGGGCTGCAGGTGGTCGTGACTGCGTCATACAAAGTGTCTTGCGTGGAGACTACTACTGCTGCTGCGTGCATCACGTGTGTCCCACGTGCTTGAGAGGGGAAGGTGCAGCAGCAGAAGCCCATTCCATCTTCGGCCGCGTTTTGATGCGTGCGTGCCGTACGTACTTGCTTCTGCTGTGTTCTCCGACTGCAGGGGGGTGGCCGCGTAGTCGGGGACGGAGACGCCTGCTGGTGCTCCTGCAGCGGCTCACGAGCGTATGTATGCAACGTCAAGGAAGTGAGAAGACGCACGACAGCTGCATGTAACGTAGGGCAGAGGACTCAGGGCTCTCACCTCCGGTTCACTGCGCTGTTGCTACCGTTGCTACCACTGCAAGGATTCTTGGTCGCTGCGGTGCTGCGGGCTGCTCGTCCACTATCGCTTGAAACTGATGCTGCCGCGGACGCTGGCGTAGACACAGCCGTGCTTCTGTAGTGACCCGCTGGGGCTGCGTATCGTGCTGCGGCAGGCTGCAGCAGCTGCGGCGCGTGGCTGCCTGCTGTTGCCGCCTCAGCAACTGCGTATCTGTTGCTGCTCGTGGTACGGCGACCTGCTGCGGGTGCTGCCGGTGGCGCAGCCCTTGGCTCTAGCTGCCGCCCTTGGTGCAGCTGTTTATTTTTCCTGTGGCTCGTGCAACTGACTGCTGCTGCTGCTGCTCGTTCAGCGACCTGCCTCCTGCTGTTCCTGCAGGGGAAACTGACTTCCGCTGCTCGTGTGGCGACGACCTGCCTGCTGCTGCCCGCGCAGCCCCTTGCGGCTGCTGCTGCTGCTGCTCGTGCGAAACTAGGCGTGCTGCTGCTCGTGCGGCTCCCGGTGCCGGAGGGCTGGTGCAGCTACGCGCTTCCGCTGGTGCGTTGCGTATAGCCGTTGTGATCGGTCTCTTCGCCTGTGTGGAAAGGACCTCGCTGTCTGCGTAAAAAAGACGAAGCCCCTCAGCAGCAGCTCTGCAGCTGAAGAAAATGGACGGCCTCGGACCTGCGTACTGGACTTTACTAGACGAATCAGAAGAGCAGCAGTACGTCTGTGTGCTGCATGTCGGCTGCAGCAGCAGCTGCTACATGAGTTGCATGGTCTGCGTTCCCTCTCTAGACGCGGACCTGCTGCAGCGCGCGGGTTCCTCTCTGTCTCTTCAAACACGTGGCTCTTGCCTTCTTCTTGTCCATAGAAGCACAACTCTGGCATATAGCTATGCCTCTGTGTGTGTGTGTATGTGGAGCCAGTCTTGTCAATACGTGCTTGTATACACATAGGTGTATTTGTCTTCGCATCCAGGTATTCTTACGTGTCTCTGCATGTACGCAGAGGGCTACCACACCTGTACACGAGGCCTATAGGTGGATATGTCTGCGTGTGAGCAGCAGTAAACATTCTGCCTGCATCCAGGAGCTTCGTGGACTTTCCTCGTTTGCCGTGTGCCTGCCGCTCCTTCCCCGGCAACGTCTCAGGACTCCACTGCATACACGTGCATGTATGTATGTCTGCTTGTTCGCTTCGAATATTGCAAGTGTGTAGGAGGTCGCGTCGTCTGCTGTGGGGTGGCTGACGGTCGATCTGCTGCTGTGTGGAATTTTGATGCGCATGCAGGCGGTGTTTGTCTTCGCTGATTGACCACACGACGTCGTATGACTTGAAGTGCGTTGGTGCTGCGCGTCGCAGCAGCGAGGCGGAAGGCGGCAGCAGCAGCAATAATGGGGACGAAGAGGACTTTTTGGGGATTGATACAGCAGCAGAGGCGTTCAGCAGCAGCAGCCACAACATCAGTCGCGAAGGGGACGAGCCCGAAGAGCCGAGCAGCGTGTGCGAGGGAGACGGCAGCAGGAGCTATGTTGGTGGCACCAGCAGCAGCAACAGCAGCAGTGGTGAAGGCGACAGCCCTGTGGGCAGAGACGACGAGAGAGACGGCGGCAGCAGGGCCCAAATGAGAAGCAGCAGCAGTGACGAGACAGGCGGAGGAGGAGGAGAGCTTCAGGGAGATTGCTGGTTTGCAGCAACGGCGACCGACTTCGCTGAGCAACACGCGGCACCCCATGCAGTCCTTGCTGCCGGGGCGAGCGGCTGCTGCGACAGCTCCAACGGCAACGCGCGGAAGGGCAGCAGGAAGAATGCAAGCGCAGTCCGGCAGCGACGACGAGAAGGAGAAGCGGAAGAGGAAGAAGAAGGCGACGAAGACGATTTCGACGAAGAACACCAGCAGGCATTTCTGCTCAGCACTGCCGCTCCAGAACGCGACTTCTTCGCGGCGTCTGCCGGCCCCCCCTCTTGCGCTACTGCAGCAGTTCCGTCAACTCCACACTGCTTCGCTGTAAATAGTCGCAGCGAGGTTCCACAGACGGCTGGCTCAGGACACTTGGAGCCCACGTGTTATGCAGTGTCTCCCTCCGGACCCCCTGCTGCCGCTGCTCCTGCTACGCACGCGCCGACTGCGGGCGAAATTTGCGCTGCGGCTTCGGCTCGCGTTTCGACCTGCGGCAGCAGCCCCCCTCCCCCCGGAGCCGCTCCGCCGGCTGCTGCCGCCGAAGGCGGGACGCATTCTGACCCAGGCTCGCCCAAGCAGGAACCAGCCGTAACAGCTACGCTTGAAGTTGTCCTTAATAACGAACACTTCTTAGAGGAGCTACACACAGGAGAAGACGCCCTTATCCGTTTGTGAGTCACTGCTGTGCGCACACACACATAGATCGAGAAACACCCGAACCAAAATTAGAGACACATTTATACATATGTTTGCGTTCAAGATGATGTCGTACATGTCCCACACTAGCAGTCGTGAGGGGACGCTGTCCTTGAGACCTTCACAAGTGTGTGGACGTCTGAGGAAATCAGAGAGGTGCATGCGTCAACGACAAATTTCTTCGGAGCTCGGACTGACTGCTGTGACAGAGAACGACCTTCTGGAGCCCACGCGGTGCTGCAGCACGTCCACTGCGCCGTCTGAAAAACCGGCTGGCTTCCACCTCTTTTTTCAGCCGCCTTCTTTCGCGGGGAAGAGACACTGCGCGAGGCCGTTTCTACCTCGTGTGCGCAGCCGCAAGTCCATCTGTAACCCGCGTGGGCTCGTCCCAGCACGCGTGTCCACGTAGATACATATGTGTCTACGTGCACATTGCCCCGCCTAAGAAATACGATGTTCATTCGAAGAAGTGTTCCTGAGCCAAGAAATCACTACGCGCGTTCATCCTAAACGTTTCTGTTATGCGTATATATCCGTGTACAACATGTCAATGTATACATATATATATACACACAAACACATACATATATATATAAATCTGTCGCTCTCTGTCTGTTGCTATCTTTGTCGCTCTCCCTCTCACTCTGTCACTCTCCCCGTCTCTTTTTCTCCTTCTGTCTCATTCTCCATAAATACACGTATATGTGTCTATATAGACGGAAGGTCGACTGAAGAGGGTCCTTCATGAATTTCCTTAACTGAGGCGCACGGACCCTCTCGACTGAGAGAGAAAAGTGGTCCGCGTGCACACCTTCGCTGTGTGTCGTAGGGCGCAAGGCAGGAAGTGATTCTGTGGAGCAGCTGTGGTGGTAAAAAAGGCAGAAGAACTTCTTTCTGCTGGCGGTGTGTCTCCTGTTGCGCGCAGCTTGAGTAGTCCAGTAATTCTTCTGGAGCTCGTAAAGCTCGTTACGACGGTTCCTCCGAGCGACGCGTCAGAGGCCCGGAAGAGCAGCAGCCCGTTCTTCGCCGCGGAAGTCTTCTGCTGCGTGTCTACCTCAATTTTGTCGTAAGCGTGTTCTCTGTTTTTCGTTCTCTCTTCTGTCGTGAGTGTCTTTTCGTTCGTTTGCTCCTCCTTTCTACCGTACACGTGTGTGTGTGTGTGTTTTCCGCCGTGTCCTCTTTTTTAGTGGGAGTTCTCGTTCTTCTCTCTATGCTGTCGCTAATTTCTTCTGTCTTCTACTTTTCTCTCTCCTTCTTTCCGGTGTCGTGTTTCCCGTCTTTTCCCCTTCCTGAGTGTGCCTTTCGCTAGCAAAGTGGACTTTCCGTTTTCGCATCTCTTTCTCCTTTCCTGGATGTTGTGTTTTCCGTCTTCTCGCGTTTCCTTCCAACGCATGTCTTTCTGTCGGAGGTGAATTTCCCTTCTCCCCTTTTCCCCTGTTCAACTGTGTGTTTTCCGTCTTCCCTCTTTGTCTTCTTTCTGGGTGGATTTCCTTCTGTTCGTCCCTCTCCCACTGAGCGTTCTGCGCCGTTCGTCCCCCTGCCCTTATTTGCTCTTCTTCTTCTTTGGGGATGTTGTCTGTCTCGTCCTCCCTCGGTCGTTCTTCTTGCCCCACGCTCGTCCTCTTCTTCTTCTTCTCCGTCTTCTTTTTCCTTTCTTCGTTGTCTGCCTCTCCTCCCCGTGCTCCTGTCCTTCTCCGTGTCCCCCTTTTCCCTTCTCACCACCCCCCCGCCTTCTGGGGCCTGTCTTCGTCTTCGTCTCCTCTCCGTCCTCCTGCGTTCGAAGGTCTTCTCCTCCTCCTTCTCGCTGCTCCTCTTCGTCTTCCTTATCTTCTCTGCAGTGGTGATTCCCCTGCTGCGTCGCTCTCAACTTGGCTTCACTCTCCACACACGAGCAGCAAGCCAGCTAGAATTTCTCTGTAGTCGTCTGTAGAGGCACGTGTACCTACGCGCCGCTGCGTCCGTGGGGACCTGTGCAACAGGTGGCACTTATGTCCACGCGGGGTGACGCACGTTCGCCTGAACTGCTGCGAAGTCTCCTCCGTTATTCTGCTGTCTCGTATTCCTCCTCTGCACACCACCCGTTCCAACGGGCGCGGTGTGCCGTCGCGTGTCTGCAGCAGCACCAGCAGCAGCAGCAGACCCGCAGCGAACAACTCTCCTTCCCCTTTCTCCATACGTATTTACGACGGCACCGGCAGCAGCTGTCTTTCGCGTGCTGCTGCCATTGAGGACGGTGGATACATATATATATACAGGTGTGTGAGTACACATTCGCATAGATATGTATGTGTGTGTACGTGTTTGTCAAGGTAACGTGTTCGATTCTGCTGCGGGTCTTGCGGTCTCGGCTTTGACTTTCTCTTCTTGCGCGCAGTGTATTTCTGACGGATCCCAAGGGCGCACCGGCCCGCGACGCATTTTGGCAATTTCTGTATAATACTCCGCCTGTAGGCGCTTCTCGTCGTCGTCGTCCTCCACGTCCTGCCCTCTAGTCTTCGGCGTTTTCTCTCGTGCTGCTGCGCCACAACACTCCATAGAGATGGCGCCTAGGCAAACGACACACCGGCACTCTTCCTGAGCAATTCGGCCAGATGCTGCTGCTGCTGCTGATGCCCTGGTTCCCGCGGCTGCCGCTGCTGCAGCTCTGGTTCCTGCTGCCGTCGCTCCTGCTGCTTTCCCTCCTGCTGCTGCCGCTGCCGCTTCTCTGGTTTCCAGCGGCTACGCCAGTTACTGCTGCTGCTGTAGTAGGAGTAGCTGCTGCTACAGCGGCTGATGCTGCAGTTGCTCTTGTCGGTCAGCTAGCCTCAACAGATATGTCTGTGTGCGTCTTTCCCGTTTACAACGGAGAAAAAGTTCCTTGCACGCACAACAGCACGCACGTAGGGTCTTACGGATGTATGACAGATCGAAGTACCTGTGTGTGCACGCATGATAGCAGGACCCCGCACCTATATGTGTCCATATCTATCTACACCAATATATGTATTCATCCATACGAAGGGAGAGAGATAGATGTTCAGCGTGCTTACTAGTCGTGCGCGCGCATCAGTAGACGTGGAAGTGGGGGCGTGCACGAAGATATATATGTAGGAGTGTGCGCATGCGTTTAGTATCTGTCCCAGAGGGTGTGGACTGATATAATACTCACCCACTCCTGGACTCGGCGTGTGCGCGTACCCTGAGGTGTTGCACGTATACGTATACGTAAGTTGTATACACGTCTGTCTCACGTCGTGTGTCTCTGTCTACTGCTCTAAATATGGGCCCGCAGCTGCCAAGAAGAAACCCACCAGGGGAGGCGACGAGCAAGAGAAAAAAGAGAATTACACTCCACATATAGATGGATGGCCGTACATCCGGCGTAAATGATTCTGACGGGCCGCGACCAGCCGTATGTACATGTGTGCCCCCAAGCATGTACCTAGTGTATATATATATATATATATATATGCGTGTGTGTGTGGTGGTGTATATATACGTACGTTCTGCTGCA